>QVOB01006750.1:0-30730 GCA_014839585.1 Pseudomyrmex concolor
AGAATGTACTACACGATAGTAATCTCTCTTACGATACTGACACCATCGGGCAGTGAGGCTAAGTACTTATCGGACCGCCCTCGTATATGTTCAGTGTATATTTCTTAAAAGCGTAAAAACCAGGCAAAAGTGTAGAAAATTAAAAATATTAATGAGATCTTACCAGGTTCACCCTTTGATCCAGATATGCCTAACTCTCCTTTTTCTCCTACAGATCCTTTTCGACCTGGTTCTCCGGGTTCACCTTTCTGACTTAAACCTTTTTCTCCTTTGCGTCCAGGCGTGCCCGGTCTTCCTGGATTACCGTCTTGTCCAGGAAAACCACGGTCTCCCTAAAAGTTTAATCTGATAAATAAAACTTCTCCGTCAACAAAAACTAATTTTTTTTGGAAACACTTGGAAAATTAAGAAGATAATCTTACCGGAGTTCCTTTAAGTCCAGGAAAACCTTCAAATCCAGGTCTGCCCTTTTCTCCTGGAGGTCCTTCTGATCCTGGTGGACCTTGTCGACCGGGTTCGCCACGCGCACCTTTTTCACCTTTTTCCAATTTAAGCATGTTCCATGTAACAGTTGCTGGAATCCCAGGTTCTCCTTGAGGTCCTGGCGAACCAGGTATACCATCTTTTCCCTTAATAAAAAAAATTAATACATTTCTGTTATTAACAATTTGTAATGCGTTAAAAAATTAAAATTAAATAATATCGTATAATATCGTATAATCATCTATAAGATAGAAATTACAAAATCAAATAATTATTAACATACCGGTGGTCCCGGCGGTCCAATCGGACCTGGTAAACCGTCTACTCCAGATTCTCCCGGAAAACCGCGTTCTCCAGGAGGACCTCGAGGTCCAGTGAGTCCAGGAATACCATCTATGCCGCGATCTCCTTTAGAACCTCTTAATCCTGGTAAACAATCTATACATCGTCCACCGATATCTCCTTTTTCTCCATATGTTCCTGGAGAACCTGGTAAACCGTCTCTACCGGAAGCTCCCGCTTCTCCAGGTTCACCTGGTGCACCCGGAGCTCCTGGAATACCATCCAGAGAATCTCCTGGTCTGCCTCGTACACCAGGATAACCTCGTTCTCCTTTTTGACCCTTTTCTCCATCGAAACCAGGTGTTCCATCCATGCCTTTTGGACCCTAGATATAATTTATTATTTTATAACTACATATTTTTAATACAATAATTGTATCGACAAAACTTGACCGTATACTGACTATTATCGATAATCCTTTCTCTCCTAGTAGTCCTCGTGGTCCTGCTGGTCCGGGCGGTCCATCAAATCCACGTGGTCCTGGACCTCCAGGAAATCCGGTTAAACCAGGTTCGCCTTTTGCACCTTTTTCTCCCGGTAAACCTTCCGGACCTGGAATTCCAGATAATCCGGGTCCTCCTTGTAAACCTACGGGACCCCTTGGTCCCGGATCACCCGAAAAACCGTCTGCTCCTCGTGGTCCGGTAGGTCCTGGAAAACCACGTGGTCCTTTTGGCCCTGGTGGTCCTGGTCTTCCTTTACCACCCTAGAACATAATATTGAACTTGAATTCAAAAATAACATTTTTATAAATATAATAACATTTTTATAAAAATAATATTAGTTATATTAATATCAGAAAAATAATACTTACTCCCGGTGGACCAGGAGGTCCTCGTAATCCTGGTACTCCCATCGGTCCATCCCGACCTGGTTCTCCTTTTTTACCAGGTCGTCCAGAAAGTCCTTCCAATCCGTCAATACCTCGATCACCTTTTCGTCCAGGAGGTCCTGGAGGTCCAGAGAAACCATCTCTACCCTGCGTAAAAAAGAAATGATAAATTAGAAGTGCATAAATAATAAATTTAAAAAAATCATTTATTATTTTCATCTAGCAGTTATTTATTATAATATAAATTCGTAGAATGTACTTACACGAATGCCAGGAGCTCCTGGAAGACCTTTTTCTCCTTTGTGACCTAGTGCTCCTGGTATACCATGATCTCCTATTAATCCAGGTTCTCCTTTTTGTCCTTCCGGTCCCAATTCACCCTAAATTAGATTTATTAAAGCATATTCATTTAAAACATATTCATTTAAGACATTAATTAATATTTTTTGCATACTTTGTCTCCTTTCATTCCCGCCTCTCCGGGTGGGCCTGTTACTTCCGATGTTCCTTCAAATGCTCCTACAAAAGGCGCACCTGGAGGTCCAAGTTCTCCTTTCTGACCTTTGTCTCCTTTCTGTCCTTCAAATCCAACACCCATGTTTCCTTTTGCTCCTTTTGCACCTAGTAGACCAGGAGCACCCTAAATTTATACATAATATATATAAATATATATAATATATAAGTATAATATATAAATTTATATATAATTTATATATAAATTTATATGTAATATACGTGATATATAAATTTATATATAATATATAATATATAATATATTATATTTTATATTCTATAATATATATGTGTGTATACAAAATTATTTCTAAAAATCTACATTCACATTTAAAAGACACTTACGTAAGGTCCTCTTTCGCCTTTTAAACCAGGAGGACCTCGTTCTCCTTGAAAACCAGGAGGACCAGGAGGACCTCTCACCCCATCGTTACCAGGTTCACCTTTCTGACCCACTGGGAAAGAACCAGCATAAGCTGGCTGACCTTTTTCTCCTTTAGGTCCCGGCAGACCTCGAAAACCACGAGGTCCCGGTTCTCCAGGAAGGCCCGCTCTTCCGGGTTGACCCTAAATACATATTTGAGTATATATAACCTTTACAGAAATTTATTACTCGTATGACTAAAATATTTATTTTAGACACAAGTAATAAATTTTTATAAAATAATAAAAAAAAAAAATATCTTCTTGAATACTATCATCAATTAGTAATACGTTAATAATGATTACTTTCACAGTAATTATTTGTTGTGATTCTTTAATACTTACATCTGTTCCATTGCAACCATCGCGACCAGGTATACCAGGAGGTCCCGGAGATCCTTGTACTCCGGGCACACCATTTATACCGGGAAAACCAGGCATACCCATTTTTCCCTAAAATTTTTCATAAAAATTCTTTAAACAAAAGGAGTTCGCATATAACATCATGTTCGTACGAGGAATACGTACTCTGTCACCTTTTGCACCGTGGAGACCTTGTGGACCAGGATCTCCTTTCTCACCTTTCGGTCCTAAAAGACCTTCCGTTCCCGGAAATCCTCGATGACCCTTAGGACCCTGCGGTCCGATTAATCCTGGCGGCCCCTGAAGAAATTAATAATATTTGAAATATTTCGTAAAAAAGATTTTACTGTCGCAATTTTCGAAAACTAACTCGTGAGCCTTTCTCGGCGAAACACTTTGGCACGCAGCATCCTGATCCGGTGCAATTTTGAGATGCTCCAGGCATGGGCACTACTTGGTAATTACTTGGATAATTTTCGTCATTACCACCGTAACTGTAACCACGACCGCCGCCGCCGTAAGCACCACCGCTTCCCCGGCCCCCTGCACCGTAAGGATCTCCTTCGCTTCCGCGATCGCCACCGTAAGTTCTATCGCCATAAGTATCCGATGATCCTCGACCGTACGTTTCTGCACCTCTTGCAGATCCATAATTTCTTCCATACGAATCGCTATTGCCATAAGGATCATTAGGATTCTGACTGTATGAATAAGAACCGCCTCCTCGCTCACTATCACTGCGACCTTAAAAATCCCCGACCACAAAAAAATATATTTAATATAATTTCTATTTTTTTAACAATATTTTTTTCAAAACGTTTTGTATTAGACAATTTAAAATAAGCGCAAGTTATAATCGCGTCAGACTGATTACCATAATAATTGTCATCACGATCGTTCGGGTAACCACCTGGTCGATTTTCGTCTATCCTAGATCCTGACGCGTTGTCAGGATATCTGTCAATTGAGCTTGGCGGTGCTTGTTCGTAAGGAACATATCGATCCGCGTAAGGATCACTTCTGTTTCTGTAATTCCTTTGCTGAGAGTAGTATCTCCTCTCGTCAGGACTAGGATAATAACCAGGTGGGAAACTACTGTTCCGCCTTTCGTTGTTTCCTAGACACATGCAATAGTGCGATGTTCGTTAGTCTTTATTATATTTAATGTTTTTATTGTACATTCTCATATCTGTCTTTATTACAACTACTCTCAAATTTTAGAAAACAAAAGAATAGTCCGCTCTGCATGCGACAAACATTGATAGTGATTTTGCAAACATGTATGAAACAATGCATAAAAATATAATTGTTCCGTTGTTTGTACATAAATATTTGTTACACGAATTAATTATATGTATATAAATATTATGTGTGTAAAACTTATTATTAATCATATTGTAAAACTGTTAAATGCAACAGCATAAATGTATATATTCCTCTCATGTATACATGTAAATGTTTATGTTTATAGTAGAGATTAAAGAGGAAGAGAAGAGCTTAAAGAAATTAAGAGAGAAGAAGAGCAGATACATATTATTGTATTTCCTCCTATTTCTCACATAAATCAGCAGCGAAAAACATGAGGCGGCATGTTGTCCAAGTACCTTCGTTGTCTGTAAGAAGCCTTAAATTTCTCCATGCCAAACTGTAATCGTCATCGCTACTATTTGTGGGTGTTCCGATATCACCTCGCTCCTCTTTCCCAGCATATACTAGCGGCACGACTGGTAGCGGTGGATTTGACGACCTTGTGTAATTATATGTATTTTGCTGGAACAAAAAGCAAGTATTCGTAGAGAGATGAAAATCTCCATAAATGGAATTGTATGAAAGAGTACGTAGCGTTGGTGCGATCAATAAAACGCGATATCAGCGGCGACTTAAGGGTACACATGAGATATGACGAAAAAGAGCTGCAAATCATCGTTTTTCAACCTTACAGAAGTTAAATTGTGTTTGACCAATAATTCCGCGATTAACGGTGTGATGGAAAACTGCGCTTGGGAATTCGAAAAATATATATCTTCTAAAGCGCTATCATAAAATAGTACGTGATAGCTACAACTCGCAGTTCTGTTCGTTTATTTTCTGACGAATATAAAACGTGCAAGTATAAGTTTGTTAGAAAGTGTTTGAAATTTTTATATATGAAAACATTAATTTTATATTTTTAAATACTGTATGTATATTTTTTTTTAGTTTAAAGAATATTTTTCAAAGAAATTGAAAAGAATCGAAAGAGAAAGAGAAGAAGAAAAGAAGGAAGAGAGAGATGAAAAGAATAATCAATGTTTAAAACAATTCACACATTGTTGCTATCACATACGATATTGTGCAGTATTTCAAACTTTGTAAAAATCGATTTCAAATTGGTCAAAGAATTTTATATAAATGTGAGACATGAAAAAGAAAAAACATGCATTTGAAATATTTTGTATAACAATGTGCAGAAAGGATTCATATATTTCTCTCATAAATATGTACTCTAATAAAGAGGATGAAAAAATATAGGCAAAGTTTAGATATATTTAATGTAACAATGCTCATAGAAATTAATAACAAAAGACACACGAGATGTTTTTCGTTTCCGTAATTTGCAGGAAAATTAAAAAGATTGCTATTACATATATAGCGTGTGTGAGTGACGGGGTTTACCCGTATACATTAAGTTGACCCGCACATACATAACCCCCGCGCGTCCCTATTAAATGGTATTCTTCCTAGATTTATAGGTATGCGTTCCACGACACGAGCGGCGTAGCCGTAAATTTAACGAGCTCGCATTTCGCGCGCGGCCAAGATTTACGCTTTATCGACCGAATGCATCGTTCTTACACACACGGTCATCTCATATAGCGAGTGATACTACGACACGGCAGAAAAAGAGCTGCTTCACTGGCCGATTCCACGGTTCAGAAGAGAAGATAAAACCGGCCATGGAGCGTTAGTGATCACTGCTAATGTCTTCATCGCGTTTCTTTCCTCGTTTCTTGCGCTCGAGAGAGATCGTTTTTACCGAGATTAATTGTGTCATTTCAGATCCGAAATATGTTCTTGAAAACCTCTTACATGCTTTGAAACGGACAGAGAAATAAATAAATTTTGATTTTTATGGGATCAACATTTTTTTATTTCGATCTTAGCGATCTCTTCGTTATGATAAATCGATTATTGCGAGGATTTAAAATAACAAATCTGAAGAAGTAAAATTTCATGCGTTGAAAATTGTTTTCAGTTTCTTAGAAAACCAAAGATCGCGTATTGTGCAACAATATTTCTACGTATTTAAAATATCTCACATTCAATTGAAAAAATAAGATCAATAACGAAATTAAAATAGGTCACGTGTCTTCTTCTTTAAGACGCGTCGTTTCGCAGCAATTACGTGCGAATTTGCAGCAAGCGCGTCATTATGTTTTCAGAAAGTCATTGTCTTGCCCTCGTTTTCACGTTTTTGCCCTTTTTATACATTCGTGGATGGCACGCGCTGACAGGAAGCGCGGGAAGATAGTCGGTTATCGTACCGAGATGACGTGCCGCACTTGGTGTAGCTGCTGCGCGTCTGTGCTGCACATGCACCACGTATATCCGATAGAATACGCGACGATATAGTGTCCTTTTAAAACTTCATTCATCTAATACGTATCGTAGAACTCGGAAGCTACTCCGTCTCGTGAACGCAAGAAATCATAGAGGTCGAAATCAGTAGATGATAAATTAGAATGCGAATTTTTCGTGAGATCAAAGTTGTCACCGGTCTATCTACACGATGCGAATTGCAATCGACGATCTATTACTTTTTACACTTTTAACTCTCAGAATTTATCTTGAATCAGCTGTCACATCAGTCGTTTGTTTTTTTGGAGAAGTCGACACTTGTCAATCTAAATTTTACATTTGAGGAAAAACTTTTAAGAAATGTTTAAGAACTAAAAAAAAAGAAGATAATTCATAGAAGAGATTTTATTACAAAACCTTGCCCAGTTTTTGGAACCTTACAAAGAGTAGATTGATATTTCTAATTACCTAATGAACGCGCGTATTCATTGAACGTTCCGTGTCTAATTTCGATTTTCATGGATTTGACCAGAAAATTCGATGAGGCGCAAAGTCGTAAATCGCGTAAAATAGCTTACATGCTATGAACGAAGCGTAGAATCGCCGATACACTCTCCTTTCTCTCTCTCCTCAATATATTCAATTTTGACTTATTGTTCGCTCATACGTTACCGCGCGGATCGCGCGAAAGAGGAAACAGAAATCAAAGCTGTGCGAAGCGGAAGTTGCTCGTGTCGGCCGGTAAACCCTAACTGACAGGAAAACGATGCGGGGGGAGGGGGGGCTGTCGTCTCAATGATAAAGCCATCGTCCAACAATGGATCGGTCATTCTATATAGATAGAGCGCGACGCGACCACACTGCGAATCTGCAAACCGTGAAATTATCCTGTCCCGACGCTATTCGCGATTCATGAGTTATGCAGATGATAACCGTCAGCGCGAACTGATGCCGTGCCGGATAACGCTCGAATTAGAAGACCGCTTAGCACTTTTGATGTCGCATATAAATCACGGCAGGCACGACAAGCCGCGATCTCATGCAGCAACACGTCCGACAACGCTTTTTAATTGCGAAGTGTTCGTAAGAAATGACACGATGACCGAACATGATTATTGCGACGTGAGTTTACGTACATGAATATTGCATAAACGATGATTACTATTTTTCAACTTTACCAAAGATGTTAAAAAATTAAAATAAAAAAGAATATTACTGTGAAGTTTTGAGACATATAGGATGTACAATAAAGAGATGATAATGTCTTTATCATCAAAGCGGTTAAATTTTTATGTCGACAGTTTAAAACACCAACAGATTTTTCATGTTAGCCGAGGGGGGCCACTTGCCACGAAAGAATCCAGGTCGAAAATCATGTACGTTGCAGTGCGTGATGCAGCCCGTGACCGGGCCGGGTTAACGTCCTTCGAGTTAAGCCAAGAATCTTCCGATGATGATCGATCGATCGATCGATTTGCAATCATTACATTGACGCTTGACGACGAACGAGTACTGTCGAGCGACGAAAAAAGCGGACGACATGCTCGTTGCGACCTCACGAGGCAACCGGCTGATTGAAATTTGTTCGCGCGACGATGATTCTCGCCGGCAATGTCGTTGAACAAAATGCTTAACCCAATTTCTCTTTTACTTGAGATACGAGATATCTTTTCGTGACGGTTCAAGAATTGTCCTTTTTATCGCCTATCTCGGCCGCCTTCGTGAATCCGCGTGATTACGCAACGCGGACAGCCGAGCATATTGTGACCGACCGCGATGGTCCCGCTCCGCGTGTGTCTCATTCTTCTCTCGTCCTTTTCCTCACCGTTTCTTCTTCACGTCTCGTCGTTCTCGTCTTTTTCTATCTCGTCCCGGTCCCTGCTCACGTCTCTTTTTCATCTTTCGCCGTCACCGTCCGAAACACGCCTAACGACCACAAGCGGACACGCTGACGTTAACCCTACGTGGGACGGAGTACAACGCTAATTCGTTAGTCGAGATTTTTTTTTATCTCGAGGCGGCACCACGCGTACTCATCATCATAATGCGCGCCTCGCCTTTTTAACCCAACGTCTAACGACGAGATTCCGATGCGTTCGCCGATTTTAATCTAACTCGCGCGTTGTTGAAGTAACGGAGAATTTATTATCGAACTCGTTTAAGAGACACGAAGAAATTTGCAATTCATTAACGGCAAGTTTTCGACGAACCACTGTTGACTGGCAAATTTTATCAATGTTGATCCTTGGTCAATGGTCTCTTTATGCAATATTTCATAATCACACAGAACTTCGAATCGGATCTTCTTACAGAATCTCTAATAAATTTTGCTCTTGGAATTACACGTGTTAATCTTCGCAAATTGCTTAAAAAAATTGAATACCAGAATATTAAGCGCTTCTTTTAATTTTAAATATTTTGTGTGTGTGTGTGTGTCTCGATAATTAACTTCTCGATAATTATCGATGTTAAACAATGTTAAAAGAGATGTGTCTACACGCAAGAAAGTTTTTGCCATGCCGCGAGTTTGATATCTCAAATATCGCTGCTCCAACGTGACGAAAAGTCGCACGTTTCTTCGTGGCGCACACTAAGATTATCTGACCGGGTAGGTTCATATTTCGTAAAATCGCGTATCCAGTCAACAAACTACGAAAAAAAATTCTCAAGGGGATTTACCTTGTGAATAAGTTTCCGTATGCGAAACCGCGCGCGAAAAATTGCGGAGCGCAACGGAACAGGTGGACGAGTCCGTGGTGTTGTTTTACCCCGGCGTGTCCCCCCACGTGATCCATGCGACGTCCGCGAGACGGGGAAATCAAGTCCCGAGCGCTCTCGTTCAATTGCCAACTATTTCCAGTAGTGACTAAGTCGACTCGCGTGCACGTACGCGCTCGTGGCGTAATAAAATTACAGCGAGCGCAGTTACGGCGCCGTAGGCGGACTAGTCGATATGAGACGACTGCCCTATTTCGGATCTAACACCTTCCAGAGAAATCACCGTTGAAGAGAAGTGCGCGAGAGATTGGAGAGCAACTGAGCAGCAGCCAAATTAATGATTTGAAAGATTTTTTTTTTTTTTCTACGAACTAATGAAAGAAAGATCAGAAAATGTCTAGCGGACATCTGAATATCTTACAAACGCTCGGACTGTTTGAATAGTTTCTTGTGTTCAGCGCGCATAAGCCTGGCTGAAATAAGCAGCGATTTATTTTGCTTTCTGCATAATTTGCACGTTTTATGAACAACGCGATTATGTGTATTGAAGAACTGTCTATTAATTTATTAGTCTCTCTCTTTCTATCCGTACGTTTATACGAACGGCACGCAGACAGCAGGCAGAGAAACCCTGCTGACGTTATACACAAGCAGATTCCTTATGCTTCCTACTGTGCTATTTGGCCGCGGTCGAGCATTCCTAGAAACTGGGCCGAAGAAAGACTGCCGAAGGGCGGCACAAATGGCTGTATGGAAACACCTGGACTCGCTACTGTGACGATGCCTACTGCCGCGGACGACAAAAGATGCTAAGCGGCCTTGTAAATCGCGTAAAACTCGGCGTGGGCGTTGTGCAGACTGATTGCATCGGAATAATTTTGAATAATTTTGTTTTAATGATCTTGAAAAAAAAAAAAAAAAAGAGATGAGTCTACGCGCGCGTCTGTTGCAAATGCGTCTTCTGAGACGTATCAAATGTGTCTGTATAGAAATCTGTATAGAATATCAATATATGAGTTAAAAAATTTTGTAAACATTGTCGTACACGTGTGCCGAAAGTTCGCATTTCATTCGGTGAGATGATAAAACCGCCCACGTTGATATAACGACCGGATGCGAATGACACTCTTGATGTGTGCGGATCGCCGATAGAAACTCGTTCGACCCAAACTTGTTTACAAATTTTTGTTTTATTATATATAAGTAAATTACAATTTTTTTTACATATTACAAAGAAGATAAGTATCGGATTACGCAATTGAAAGCATCTAATCGATTTCTCTTGTGTTTGTGCAGATCTTATCTTCCGTGCAAGTGAGAAGCGATTAATAAAGCTCGAGTTAGCAAAATCCCGGTCACTTTTATTGCCCTCCCCCTCTCCTCCCCCGTCTTCTACAATCACCGCTATATTTGTCGCAGGCCTGGTAATTTTCCGTAAAACGAATCTTATCGCCGCGCAAGTCGTAAGGCGCTTAAAATACAGACGCCGCTTGTACGAAACCCTTGTTTTTTTCTTTCTCACCCTTTACGACACTCCGCGCAAACGAATCAAAAGTTTTGTTACTTAAAATGTTTTCGACAACACACATATTCATTTTTCACTCGAACGTTTTGAATTGCGAAAACTAGCATCGATTGTGATAAGATCTCTCTCTGCAGGTGACGAAAGGCCGCGAAACTGTAAGCGCCCCTCGACGACTACAGCAAGCCACGTTTGAAAAGAGGCGAGACCCTTCTCGATTCGGAGCTGGCTTTTTCACTCGACGAACAAACGATGGAGTGCGGTGTAACGCGAGAACACTAAACGTGGGTGCACGTGCGTGTACACATTGCAAGCGCGTGCATCAAGTGGGCGCAAGGTACACAATATACGTGCGCAATAACGCCGATGAATGGATCGGCGAGAGACAAACTGCGAGCGGTCGAACCGGTCGTGCGAGCGCGATGTACCGCAAGATCGCAAACACACGCGCGAATCCGCGTAAAACTCGCCATCCCCAAACTGCGTAAGCGACTTTGTTCCTGCCGAACAATTGATTTAACTCGAGCGCGAGGTATTTCCGGAAAAAATGTACAAAAATTATAATTTGCGATTGGCGATCGATGAGAACAAATTCTTTCAAAGTCTACGACGCACGTAATAGAGAAAAATGAGAAGACATATGAAGCGCATGAGTATTATGTAAATAACTCGAGAGTTGTTGTGATATACGTGGCGATTCCATTATCACTCGCGAAATATGAAAGTTAATTATTGTGTTCGTACATACCCCACTAATAATCCCGGCCAGGCAAACTACGGATGCGACGAATCTGGAAAGCAAAAATCGCATCAAACGTTATTTCAAAACGTCAAATACACATGGGATTTTGAAGCAAGCGAAGCGTAGAAAATGCGAAGTAATAACGTGAAATGATAATTCATATCATGAGAGATAAATCATAGAAATTTCCAAAATAATTCGAAATTATAATATACTCTTTTGTTTTGAAAGCTATACGTATTTTTACGTCACTTGAACAAAATACTTTTACCCGATCACTTGAATCACGCATTTGTTAAAAATTCACGCGAGTCAACGCGTTGAGAGTTCAAAGTGCACAGCGAAACGTTTTCGCAACATGGTACTCTGCCTCGATAGGAAGCAGAGTAAATATTCGTCAGCGAGGTAAAAGAATTCGGCACACAGAAAAAAAAAGAAACGCGCAAAGAAAAAAAAGATAAGTAACCACGGTGCGATTCGCGGTTGCGTCGGGGTTGCATTGAGAGGATCGGAGCGATCTCCTGCGCGCACGCGGGTTCGCCTCGTGGTTGTCCTTGGGTCCTCTCACCTTCCCGCGGAAGCCTGCGCGCAACAGGGGTGAAACTATCCCCTCCGTAGAGCTTGCGAGATTGGCACGTCGGCCCGTCGGGCGACGAGCCAAGAAGAGAAACAAGCGGCGAAGATGACATTCAGGAAACAGATGAAGAAGAAGAAGAAAACAACGAGGAGGAGAGGAGAAAGAGGAAAAAAAAGTAGCGAAACGAAGTGATGGCCGAAGAAATCGGCTCCCTCGAAGCAAGCGTTCGAGGCAGGGAAGAATTTCTGAACGGATAGAAAAAGCAGAGAAAGAAAAAATAAGTGTAGCGACTCACCGCAATCCCAACCGGGTCATGTCGACCTCCCTATTCCTCGACGGGTCTAGGGAGCCGAGAAGCACAGGCTAAAGCACGAGCACCGCACAGACAGGCAGTCACAAAATATCGCGCGGAACCGGGCACCGAGCGGACCGATGGTGTGTGGCGGACCGTCCCATCCAGGGAGGGCTCTGAATGGACTTCGGGTGGAGGGAAGGAAGGAAGGTGGAGGCGGTGGTCGCACCGCCGAGCCACGCCAGCTAGAATTCCTCCGCCGAAAGGACCGACGAGGCGACGAAGAGAGAGCAGACTTCTCCCGGGCCTTCCGCGACCGGCGACGTCGCGCGCGCTTACTCGCTTCACCCGCTCGTTTTCCTCGACATCGACGGTGGATCGGATCCCCCTCTTTCTCTCGTTCCCTCCGTCTTGCTCCTCTACTCTCGCTCCTGCGAGGGCGATCGCGGAGTCTCTTGCCTGGAGTTGCCTTCAGTTGAACTCGGGTTCCGCGTGACGGGAAGAGGAAGAAGAAAGAAGAAGAAGAAGAAGAATACAGAAGAAGCGGAAGAAGAAGAGAAGCGAGCGAGGGAGTACAGAAGAGGAAGAAGGGGAGTTACACAGAGTACCGTCTCTCCGGGGGGTTCGTAGGGGGAACGAAAGAAGAAATAACCGAAGAGAGAAGAAAGAGGAGGAAAAGAAAATCACAGAAGAGTAGTAGGAGGTGGAGGAGAAGGTGGTGGAGTGTTGCTCTGAGGCCGAGCGCTCGCTCGCGCGGTCGCGCGTCGCACGAGGACTGTTGTGCGGCTGCGAGGAAACATACCGGTGTCGGTTGCGCCGGTTCCGAGCTGCCGGCCCGAGCCAGTCCGAGCTTACGGAACTTGGAACCGTGTGCCGGCGGGGTAGAGCGGGGCCCGTGTCAGGGAGGCCGCGGGAGTCCGACAAGCGCGCAAGGATACAGACCGCCCGAGAGATAGGGAGCGAGAAAGAGAAGGGAGACATCTAAGTGAGAGCAAGAGACGACGGCGAAGAGAGCGACGGAAGAAGACAGAGAGGGAGGAAGAGAGACGGCGCGGAAAAGAGGAAAAAGAGAAGAGAGAACACGCACCTCCTCCACCGCCTTCGGGCCTGCCTTGTGTATCCCGCCCGTCTGTGTGTAGCGACGAACGATCAAGAGGACGGGCTAACCGGGCCGTCTGTCTGGCCCTTCGACACGCGGTGCGTCGACAGGCTGGCCGACGACGACGAAGCTTAGCGGCACGGTTCTCCAGCGCGATATACCGCCGGGAGCCGCACGTTGCCGCACTTTGAGGTAAGAAGAGAAGTATTCAGTGGCTCCTTTCTCTTCGGGGGCCGTGAGACCAGCGCAGAAAGGTGAGAGCGCCCTCGGAATCGTCCGCAGAAGCAAAAGGCAGAGAGGAGGACCCCAGGCCGGCACGATGCGGCCTAGGGCCGCGGCGACGTCAACAATCATCACCGGCGACACGAGCCGTAACATCTCGCGGTCGCTTGTTCTCTTCGTCCTACGAATTACCTGCGTCCTTGCCCTACTGGTGCTTACCGCCACGTGGATACCGGTCGCCGAGGCTGTGGTGAGTGTGACAAATGACCTTGAGAATTGTATTGTGCTTTCCCGCCACAGCTCCCTTGCGGTGCGTGCTGGAACCCTCTTGGTGCTTTTGTTTTTGCGAGGGATGATAGAGGAATTGCGATCGAGTGATGATCCTGAGGGTGATTGATCGCGAACGTTTAGGGGATGGCATCGAAGTAAGATAGCGCGCGATGGGCTCGACGGTGGTGGGGGTGGTTAAGGTCTGATGATCGAAACGTCAGTTCGAAGTCCGAGCGAATTGGAGAACCAGAAAGTTGAGCTCACATGAATAATCGCGCGTGCATAATCATCGAATTTCTATGCATTAAATTCTTGACACGGCGAAATACCTACTACTGTTTTCACTCTCTTTAATATTACCAGTTGTAATCGCGATCGCGAAGCGACTCGATGAGAGTCCGAGTATGTGGGTTGCGATTACGTAATCGATTTGAGATAACCATCTCACATGGTCAGCTGTCTATCGTGATACGCGTGATTATTCTGTATATCTCTCTTGTCGATACAGTCATATATAATAACTATTTTCTTTTTAAATCTAGTTATTTCCTTTTTTCTAAACAAATAAATTTTTCTGCACTCTGATCGGCCATGTTAAGTTCTACCATTTTGGATTTTAAGATTCTGATATCGAGAAATCAACAATTATTTAAGAGTTATTTAAAAACTTCTTAAATATTGAAGAGTCATATACAAATTAATTATATACACAGTTTTTTCCTTGTAAATATTTTTTATTTTAATATTTTATACTAATTTTTCTAAAATTTTATTTTGTAGAGAAAACTCCTTGATGTAATACTCTTACATAGTATTTAGATAGTTGCTAAATATTATAATTACAGATATATTTTATAATACTAGCAGAAGAAAGTAAATAACTTTCTCAATTTACATTCCATCATTTCCTATTGCCTCACGAGGTGATTCACGCGCGACAATCAGCTGTCAGGACCAAAAGCATGCGCACCAAGAAATGCGATAAATTTCTGCAGAAGTCTCTTCTGTGCAGAAGCAAACCTCAACGCTATTTTACCGAACGTTTACTTGTGGGAACCATAAAATACGTGACATGAAAATTGCATGATTACGCACTTCATTTACTTTTGACCTAAATTAACTCTTTTCACTCCTTTCTTTAATGTTTGACTTATAATATTAAAACGGCTAAAATTTCGATTTACTTATTAACATTTTTTTGAATTCAATTCGCTGTTCTTAAATTCTCAATCATTGTGTTTATAAAAAAAAAATTGTTCTAAAAGAAAATCAGAAAACTTTGCAATTGTATAATCATTTTGTATATATTTTTGTTAATCAGTTTTTCTCGTGAAAATATTAATTAAAATTTTTTTCTTTTATTTGTTTTGGTTTTATTTATTTGTTTTTGGTAAAATGTCTTGATAAACGCAGGTTATCAATTTTCTTGCTCTATTTCATTTAATAAAAGAGAACACCATTGTTCCATCGCCAACTCTCGGTCTTTCCAATGTTAAACGAACGTAGGTGTGTTTTGCTAACGTAACGGATAGCGACGACATACGAGAGAATAGACTGATATCGCTCCACATCTGGGACGACTTATGCCGTTCTTAGGGTAGACTCTATGGAACCTAATTCCAGTCTCTCATGCTATGCCGGACAATGCGTGGGAACGACAGACGAGCGCTTTAAACGCTGCCTTTGCCCGATGAATATAAATATTCGTTTGACGGTGAAATTGACGTGCATGTTCACGTGTAGCTCGTTGCCCACCTATTCTGTTCCAAAATGATACCATCACCGGTCCTCAATTATCGGTCATTCGCTCGATTAATTACGCTTTCATTCGCAATTACACTTGTCAATCTGAAGTTTCATTCTCTAAGAGAGTGTCAGATTTTTTTAAAGAGATATTTTATTTATTAAATTAACTTAATCGTGTGTTGTTTATGAAAAAATTATGTTCGCAATGCGAATTAGTTTTTATTTTTGAACATGGAATTTAACACGTTCGGATTTATTGAAGCAAAAATTATTTAAGATGACATTTATTTTAATTTCTCTTTATATCTCGATGCAATGTTGAATTGTTTACGAATTATGTGAAAAGTTAGAGAGCTGCTTGCGTGTGACATTGTACAAAGGAGAGGTAGAATATACAGAATTATTTTAACATTCTAAAACTTTTACAAATTAAATGAAGTTAATTTTAATTTTTGAATTGAATTTATGGAAAACAATGTTTTTATTTATATAATCGTAATTACAATAATAAATAGGTTACAAGACGCGTGCGTCGACATGGCATGTTTGCAAAAAACTTTCTGAAAAATTAATTTACGTGTTTGTATTGGAACAAATTAATTTCACACGAGATTCGCGGGAGGTAGATGAACAAGTTCAGTATAATTTCGTTCCGGGTACAACGTGCGTTTTGACTAATACAAAATTTCCTTGGTGTATAAACCGGTTCAACCGGCGCGATCGGAAGAAGAATCGTGCGATGTGTAGCGGATGATTAAATCGGCCGTGAAGTCAATAGTAATGTAAGAGCCCCATGTGGAAAGCGCCCATTAGCGTGACGCTGCGCGCCGAGTTTGTAACCGGAGAGCCTGAAACTGCAAGCTATTTGACATAATCTCGTTGCAAAATAGACGGTTACGGCATTCCAGTTAATCGATGACGATGCGCGTATTTACACGCTTCGCGCGAGAGGGTATGCTCTTTTATTCCAGTCGTGCGATATCACGTTAAACGTTAATAGCTTTTATGTTATATATATAACGTTCTCTCTTTATACATATATGTTATATATAGAGAAAGAGTAATTTTAACAAAAGAATTTACTTTTTTGCTGAACTGTAACTACATTCTTATATAGTGTTGATAGGGGTAATGTTTATTTACAATCAAAAGAACAATTAGTTTGTTTTTCAATATGCTTTTATTTGCAATGCTTGCAAGTATAAGTTTTTTTTTGTGACATCAAACAGTAAAATATTTAGTGTATATATATATATGCATACACACACACACAAAATATATTTATAAAATAATATAGTATATCTCTTAGATTGCATTGCATCTGTCGGTACCGTTGAAGTCACCCGGTAGAGAGGTACGTAGGCGATTTCGACGCCCGAGCAAAGAACGAATTCGTCTTGCGGAAACATGAAAGCAAGTATCTGGCACAAAACGGGGGTGAGAGAAAGCGGTATCCCTAGTCGCCAGTGGCTCCATTTTTATGTGCCTTTATATCTCCTCTCGGACGCGACGGGTCATTCTGCCAAAGTCATTCAGAATCGTGAGAAATGCGTCGTAGCAAACAGAATCGTCTCCCCCAATATTTCGACAAATATATCACGAAGAACTTTCACGCGTTAACTGAAAAATAATATCGAAACATACTGTTAGCGATATTTTAAATTTTTTTATTTACATACACACTCATCTTTTTGTTATATTTGTTTTACTGCGTAAAGTTTTTTTCTTGTAAGATAGCGACACTTAAGTAGATATTTAATTTGAATCGTACGCCCACAAGAAATATTACTAGACATTATCCTACACGCACTCTGTCTGAGTTTCCAAAATTTGGAAACTGTTATATTGAAATATTCCTGAAGTAAAAGATATCGTTCTGTTCTTACACCCCCGAACTATAATAGTCATTCGTCTTTGGTACGACGCAACAGATCGGTCGGAGGTGTTGTTCGCGTAGGTGTTTAGTACTAAATTATTTAGCAAAGAAGATCGATATACACATTGAAGTGCTTTATTTAAATTTTTTTTTGGTGCCGATACTTACAAAATTGCCAAAATTTATAACACGATTTGTATATACATATTAATACGCAGTTACATCATCTATGTTGAAAAACGCATATAAAAATAAAAAGAAGAAATATCATAAATTTAAAGCGAAAGTTTTCGTGTAAAATATTCAACAACGACAAAGAGATGTTTATTGCAATTGGCAATATTACGAAATAATTCACAGAAGCAAACCGCAACATGTATGTAGGTTGACGAACTATAGGAAGAGTCTCTCTCCGCGGTTGCCGCGATAACGATAAGGCTTTCCTGTTGTTTTCTACGAAAGAAGACAATTATTGCGGGATGATGCAGTAGTTCGTGCTCTGAAACATTACGGAGCATCAGACGAAGCATCTACCCATCTGTCTCGTTACGTGTGAATGTCTGTGTGCGCGTCCGCTACACTAAAGTAGTTTCTCACAAGTTGGGTCCAGAAATCAGAGAGGCGCGCGCTTTTACAAAGTTGTGGGGCTACACCCACCATGTTGATTCATTATTTTTAAAATACGATATATTATATATTGCGTGGTTTCTCGAAATGTGTCCATTCAAACTTCACGCGCGCCGCTTGGAATACATATGTAAAATAGTTCCGCCCACGCGATCACCGCGGAAGTCGGCGAGTGATACGTAATTCTACTTTGGGACACGCTTGCGGAGACTCCTCCATTCTCTATTGTCACGAGATTTACCGCACGTGTGATAGTGCGCAAAGCGGAATTTAAATTGCAGTTCTCGATAAGATGTCAAAGCTCTTTCTCTCTCTCTCTCTCTCTCTCTGGTGTCTCTCTGAAACTCCACAGTTGTAGCGAAACGATTCGAATGTCAAGTGACAAATACTTTAATTCGTTCTATTGGATAAAATGGTGCGTTTCAACGTTCCATTGAGCTTTTGATAAGATGTTAATGCTCTCGCGTGTTCATCTGAACTACACAGTTATCCCGATACGATTTAAGTGTCAAGTGACAAATTCAACTTTAATCCGCTCTATTAGATATAACAGTGCATTTCAACATTCCATTGAATGACATCACGTTTTCATGTAATTGAACCCAAACGCATTGCCCAAACGCATTGTCATTAATCTTCCCGCCGCGCGCGATGATATCTGATAACGTAAATGGACATAGGCGGCTAAGCGACAGATACGTAACAGCCGTTACATTTCGTGCCTGTAAGGGAATCTCGGTGCACTTGTCTAGGCAACATATGACATAATGTGGAATGCGTCACCGTGCGAAGAAAGGAAAAGTCATTAGCGGTCAATGACATATTCGCGCCCGACATCGTTCAAAATGTGACATCATTCAAACAGTCTAAAACTATTCTTTCGAAATAGATCGTCAATCAATAGTTAGATCAATCTATACCTAAGTACATAAACTTCATTTAAAAAATTATACGATATTTTTTGTCATTTTTCATTAATTCACGAATTTAATTTTGAAATTATATAAACAGCTCCAAAGATTTTCAAGCTTTTTGCTCAAGATGTGTTATTATGGACTATTATTAACGCAATTACACGAACAAGTGACATCACGCTTTGAATTAATTTATTGCTAGATCGTAATAAACTTTTATTGATTGTTCTGTTACTTTTACGACAACGCAA
The DNA here is from genome assembly GCA_014839585.1 of Pseudomyrmex concolor. NCBI lineage: Eukaryota > Metazoa > Arthropoda > Insecta > Hymenoptera > Formicidae > Pseudomyrmex > Pseudomyrmex concolor. The sequence goes on from QVOB01006750.1 coordinate 19,371, forward strand.
TTCGAACAATGTTAAGATATATGGTCGTAAAATCAATTAGATAGTTTCAATTCGATATAATTTTATAAAACAAACTATGAGTCAGAGATTGAAATGACAAAAGAAATGATTTGAATAACGGGCGTGTGTTAAAAGACACACATTATTTTGCTTTTTATTATACAAAGATACTTTAACGTTTAAGAAGTCTCAAAGTCGTTTGATTGTTCTTATTAATCACGCGAAATATAATTGCGTAGAGACGCAGAGTATCGCATGATTACGTATAATTTATTTAAAAAGACGATCTCATACACACATGGGCGATAAAACGTGAAATAGAAAGCAGATAAACGACTTATAATTTCAATGACACGTTTGTCTTTATAAGCTGAAAACTGAGATCATCCGAACGCCCACATCGTTATAAATGATATTACGAGAATCCGAGAATGTATGCACTTGAAATTTTATAACTATTTTTACGACTATTATATATGCATGAATAATTAAGACTTTTAGAATTGATAACATTAAGCTCTCATGTGTCGCGCGTTCGAACATGCGCTGTGCATTTACATATTTTCTTACTATTTCGTAATATTCTTGAGGAAATAATATTTATTCAATTTATAAATAGCTTTGAAACGTTTGTTTTTTCAAATGTCCGGAATACGAGACGAAAATTTTAATTATCCATATTAATAAATTTTAAAATATTACAAATCCATTAAAATCCCATTTGTCGGAATTAATTCAAAGCGCTAAAGACTTAGTATGCTAAGGATAGCACGTATTACCCGCAGTTTTACGATTCCAGCGCCGAGAACATAAAGTTTGCTTGTACTGAGGACTATTTTTGTCGAAATTCGAATCGTTCGAAACTTCCGACTATTTTCAGAGTTACTCGGAGCGAGTAGAAGTTGACTTGTTTCACGATTGTAACTAAGAATAACGGTATGTGGATTACCTCACGATCGCTAACAAATCAGCTTCGGCGGGTTGACGTAGCTATTATCGTCTCGTCACCATAGTGACAATGTAGGCGCGATGATTGTCAATGATATCACGCGATGTTGTCATTAAAGTTTGCCATTAATTACCGAGTGTAAAGCGAAAATTGCATTACTGGTAATGCGCTGATAAAATTGCATTGTGATGAATCGGAGCTTTTTGGTTAATCAAATTTTAACACTTTGGAATCGGCAATTAAAAACAAAAAGAAGATCGATGTATCGATATGCGATATATCTCGATATGCGATATATCGATATACGATATATATATCAATATGCGATATTATGATGTTTGCAAGGAAATATCTTATTCTTGCTCAAAACGCTACTTAGTATATTAATACTACGTGCTATTGCAACAAAAATATTTTCTCTATAATTGATTACGACATGATCAAACATGAATCGCACACGCGTGCCTTTTTTCCGCGTTCTTTCTTCCATATTACTGTCGTATATGACGTTCCATGTGCGCGCGTCAGGATGGAAGTAGAAAAAGCGGTCGATAGTGGCCACTGACATGTATGTACATACGTATATGTGTTAAATGTCTTCGGAATATGATGTCATATGTGCGCGCGTAGACGACTGTCGTTTATACACATATAACAAACCGCAGGCGTGGAATAATGTTCCCAAGGCGACTGCAAACACTAATTTGCATCACGCGCGATATTGGTACCTATTATGAGTAATAGTAATGTAAACAGATGTAAGCGCTGTTGATAGACGTCTAACTCGTACCCGCGACTAATCAAATGTCGGCTCGAGATCTAATGATATTTTCGAAAATCTGTACGTCAGTCTAGAGTCAAATTATATGGCATAAATTAGAAACTTCCAAATCGTCATTCTAAGATGGATCTCGAAAGCAATGAAATTCTTCTATTATATTTCAAAATTCGAAAGTTTATTTCTGATTCTTATAACAAATATTTAGAATATAAATCTATTTATAAATTGCATGTTGTAGTTTAGATTTATGATTTTTTATAAAAATTCAAAAATATTCAAAAATAAACAACATATCTTCGGTTGGAATTTTGTGAAGTTTTCGATGAAATTTTCTGATCCGAAAATCTCTACGATGCGCAGCACGAAGCTTCAGCTGGTAGATATATCTCATGCGGCGGCGTGTGGGCGATATCCCGTGAATAATAGAGCTCCAAGATTATTGACTGGAAGCATGAATGAAAGGCTTCGGTCAATTCGATGAATGATCGTTCAATTAATTATACGTGTTATGATTTGGAGCGTGCTGTGTTTCGCAGCTGCGAAGCCTCGACAGTCTGATATCCTGTCACATTGCATTCCCCGATGTTACGCTAACTTAAATTCTAGTGTCTTCATTTATTTAGCACTCGCTCGTAATAATTTATATATATATATATAAATAGAAAGAAAAAAAAGCTGATAAATCATGTTTTATTATTATAAAAAAAGAGAACATAAAATTGCCGAAATTTCCAAAGTACATATTTGCATCGATTATCATATCGTACATTTTTTTACGACCATAAGATAAGAAATTGACAAAAAAGCAAGAAGATTCGGTCGCGTAATCTCACATCCTCGCGCAATCGCAAGACTCTTCTTGATAGTTAAAACGCGTGTTATTTAACACGCACGACTCCAAACTCTTTTGCTGATATATTACTTTCGCTGGCCGCAAACATTTATTTCGCCGCGTGTAAACGCTTCATTGCGAGCGATAAACGCGCGATAATGTAATTCCCCGAAGCCGTTTCGAGGCGGATGCTGCTGCGCGAAACAAGACTGCTCGCAATAACTCGCGCGCTCGAGACGCGTTCGACGACGAGATGTCTCTTTCTCTTTAACTTCTAAATCGAAAAATTATTATTTTTGTTTACTATCAAATAATACCACATGAAGTTCTTCCTCATTTTCCGCGAAATGAGATCTCGACGCTCTCATGCCGAATAAGTTATCCGTCGAATAAATTAAATGCACGCGAATGATGCGGTTTTAGCTCGTAACCGCGTTACATGCTTGATTCCACATCGTTTCAGCAGAAATTTTGACGTCGAATCTTTTAATAAAGAGAATTTCGCATATTTGTATGAAAACGTAAAAAATAACACCGGATAAATTAGAAAACTTTATTACGGTTTCAAATTTTATTTCTCTCTTCGTAATTTTAATATTCACTTACAAAACATCTCAATGTTCATGTCAGTTTCATGAAATTCACCATCTTTGCGATTCGATAAAAACATTACCGAATAGGCTCGTCGGACGTCGGCCCGGTTGCGATAAATTCGGTTCATTAAATTCATGGGCCGTCGATTCGTGTTTTCTCTTTTTCCCTTCGTGCACGCACATCAAGGATTCGTGACGAGCGAGCCGAGCGAAGCGCACGATTAGGGTATAGCGGGTTATCGGAATAACCATAAATGGTCTATCTTCCTTCATTCCCGAGCTCCCGGCTTTTCTCTCTCTCTCTCTCTCTCTCTCTCTCTCGTTCTCTCTCTTTTCTTCTCTTATCAGCGATTATCACGCTGAACTGTTTCATTCACGTTTATAATAAATAATCTTAGAGCATGATGTCATTCGGCAGGCGCATCATTGCCTGAGAAAGAGAGGAGGATCTTTCGGTATAAAACTGTATTAATACAAGCGTTCTGTCCAATGTCAGAGATTGGTGGACAGAGTCCCTTATTCATTAGTGCAGTGCGTATTCAGATACGAGAAAAAACGCTGTGTTAGAGATGCAAGTTAACTATTACTATTTATGTATTCTATCAATTAGGCGTATTTTAATTTATTTTTACTTTTTTATGTTTTAATTTGTTATTCACAATGTTGAAAAAACTTGATAATTTTCGATGATTGTTTTTACGATTTTAATATTTCAGTTTTGATTCTCACAAGATTTTGTTCCACTTAATTAGACAGAAAATTGAGCGGAGATTGTAACGAATGAGCGTAGCCGAATTCGCGGTCGGACGCTCTAATTCGGTCAGAAGTATCTTATCCGATTTATGTGGGACACTCAAGGGTGGACGCAATAATCTCTTACGAAACAAGTAACCTCGATACACGCTATCGGCGAAGAAGTTGCGCGAGTTCAAGGGGTTAGGCACGATGTGTAGCGCCTACTCTCTCGGATCGATCCGGCGAATCCGTAAGCTGCTGATCGTGACTCTTTTTTTTAATTTGAAAACTCTGAATCCGATCGGATGACCGGGAAATACGTCAAACGCCGCCTCTTCTTCTCAGAAGAGGAATGGTTTCCCTCGGGAGTAATCGGTTTATACACGACCGGGGAATCTATTTTCGTAAGAATCATGCGCGCTGCCCCGGAGAAGAATTTAACACTTTCGTGGGTAGGTGACCTGGAACACTTTAAAATAGTATTGCTCATGTCATGGAAAATCGTTTTTCGAATATAGGCAGCTCCAGAATTTCCCAGAATCCTTTTAATTTCAATAAAATTCTTTTATCACCTTTAAAATACGATTTTTGTGTCAGAAATATTTTGGGTCAGAAATATTCAAAAATATTCAGAAATTATGATTTATATATCACGGAAGAAAGAGAGAGAATAAGAGAAAGAGATAATTATTTATATTCTAAAGTTGGAAAACACATATTGGTTTAACATCATATTTCCAACTAATTGAGTTTAATTAAGAAAAATAGAGTAATCATTAACTAATGTTCGAAAAATAAACTTAATTTTCATCGTATTTTGAACATCTAAAATTCATATTTTTAAAGAACAACTTCTACAAATGCGGAAAATAAGGAGCCATTTTCCTCGCGTCAACGAAGATTTTTCAAACCGTATTGAATTGTCTCGCGCGTTGTATCTGGCTGGTCAACAAATTGCCTCGCGCCCTAACAATCTCGAAAACGACATTTCTCATTTTTACAACGCCTTGTCGTCCGCGCGAGAAAAAACCGATTGTTTATGTCACGTTCTCGTGCTTGTGCGAACGATTAACTTCTCAGCGGGATGATTCAAGAATTCCACTCGCGGCCGCAATCCCCGGATATCGATTACGGGGCCCCCCAAAAATAGGGCGGCTGCATATCCGTTTCTATTTCCGCGGCAGTCGACATATCCAGTGACACGATATAAGCATGGTATACTACGCGAGATATTTTTCTCGTTCACGTGTCGACGATAAATTAAAGTCAAATAGAAGAAGCTGTTGAAGCATTTTGTTGCATTAAAAAAAAGATGGGAAAGAAATAAAGATCGTGATGCAACAATATCTATGCGAAGATGAAATGTTGTCTTTTTATTTTTTTTTTTTTTACTTTTTATTTTTTTTGATTAACTTTGTCAGCGTTACGAAAACATTTTTGTCTCCTGACACTTTGACGATTATTAGTATCAGAATCTTAGTATCAGAGGATAAGAGTGACGTCTGAGATAAATTTTATGTAGATTTATCGAGTGAAAAATATTTTTAGTATCATATCTAACCACTCTCAGTTTTTTACTTTCGTTTTCTGTCTGATGAATTCAAAAGAAATATGCAATAAAAAATAAATGTTATAGTAAATATTTACTCTCAAAGATTGTACTTGTTCGCGTAACGTCCAGCCATTAAAATTGTGTCAATTTTTGTTGAGTTTATCTTGCTACTGATATACGACCACAATCACAACATATACACTTTACATGTTGATCAACATGTGTACATGTGAAGTTAAAACGAAGTAGTATCGACTGATCTCCGATTTCACATCGAATCGCCGACACGAGGACACAATCCCGCGTCCCTGAATCCGATCGTACGGCTGATAAATCCTTGCACTTGCGAAATCACGACGGGGTCGACGGTCAGTCGGCGGAGGCGTCGCGTCGCGATTAAACCGCGAGCAAAATAAAGCGTTGTAAACTCTATAAACTTGACATTCGACCTGCAATGGAAACGCACGCGTACGAAACGATTAAAATTGGATGGAAACGCTGATGGATGAAATTCGCTGCCGCTTGCAATCGTGCGTTTACGCAACGCGTAACGCACAGTGAAACCTTGCTCTTCACCCGCGGATCGGCGATACCGTGTGTTAGGCGATCTATTTTAGCATCTGATGTCACACAAATAAATGGAAGATAAATGTCGATTGCAAATCAAGCATCGACATTTGCATGATTTACTGCCCGATGTTGACAGAAAACTTCCTCAATTCTCGCTAATCTATCCGTTTCAGATAATTGTAATCATTTTTCTTTGTAGAAGCGATATCGGGTAACACTTGTAATCGTCGCAAATTACGTGAGAATGAAAAAAAGATATTCAAGCAGTCTTTGGCTTCGCGTGACATATAGTGAGCCCCGTACGGCTCTCATGTTTGATTTAATTTTGTCAAGTTTTGCACGAGCGTTTTATTTTTAAACTGTAGACCGCGTCATTATTTATAAAATCAAACTATTTGAATTATGAACTCAACAGACAAGAAGAATCATTTTTCACGCGCAATTAATACACAATCACTCTTTTAAATATATTTACAACATTATCTCTCTCTCTCTCTCTCTCTCCCTTTGTCACGAAGTTAAATTTCATGCTGTCATCAATACTTCACGACACAGAGAAGAGTCACAAAAAATTTCATGCCACGATGCATGCATCGCGTATATAGTGTTCGTTAACTCCGAGGACCATAAATCATTGACAGCATCCCATCTCTCGCGCGTTGTGCTGCAAACTCATCACACATTCTCGATTATACAATTTTTTTGTTGTTATTTTCAACATAGAGATCGTATATTATATAGTTTGATATATTAAAGTTTGAGGACTAAGAAGAGAGAGACCAAGTTTTACAGGTAAAACAAATATGAAAAAAATAAACCGAATTATTTGTTCGAAATTGGAGATTGATGTATTGTAAACTTTATAAAAGAGATGCATTTTTTTTATCTCTGTAAAATTTGTTTTAAATAGTGTGAATTTGTCACACATGTCTAGAAGTGGATTTGATTCCATTGTCACATTAGCGATAATGATAGTCTCATTGCTAATTTGATTGACCGTTTAAGCGTAGTTAATTTCAGTAATTAATCAAAACCGTTTACAAAGAAAATTCTAACCTTCACATCTTCTTACATGATGTGTGTGCCAAGTTAAGCGTCTTCGGTTCTGGCGTTTGTTTGAAAAAATCTTGTAAGACTTGCAAGTATTATGCAATGCTTATTGCGCAACATAATTAAACGCGATGTGCGATTTCTCGAGGTATAAAAAAAGATGCTCGATATGTGTATAAATAAAAAGGAACGACGTTGCCCCTCTCGGCGACGCTCCTTCAAGTCCTTCGGCGAAATTCCTGTTAGCGAGAACTGAAACCGGTATACGACTCTAAAGAGTCAAGATTTCGACGTCGCGGACAGAGAAATATCTTCGAATAAAAATCTAGCAATTTCTGTAGTTTTTCTAATAATTAGAGATAATTCAAGATTTTTAACAACCAACGTGCGAACTGTCATTTTTAGTCGAAATCTGATGCAGCGTATTTTTCTATACATTTAGTAAACAATTGAAATGAGCAATATCACAGAAACTTTAATACGATAAAAAGTTCTCACACGCGTGTGATGGTCTTGAAATATTCCAAGCAGATTTCTGTACTTCTTCAGGAAGGATCACGCGAGATAATATTATTTATGCGATATCGATACTGAGATCAGACCTCGTCGCTTAACCACGATTCTCGTAGAGATTCCCGATCGATCCTTCAAGGATGTTACGAAGGATCTTCGGATCTTTTCGTTCAGCCGCGAAAGATCGACACATGGGCGTCTGCAAAGATTTTTTTTTTTCTCGCATAATGACGTCGCGAATATTTTTATTGAAAATGTGTATGATGCAAAATATGACACACGAGACATTCACTAGAGATTAACCGTTAATTATTAATACCTCATGATTATATCCGGTATTTAAATAGTGTAATTTGAGATTTTTTTTATTCGTGACTTGTGTGATTGGAGAAAAAATATTTATTTAATATTTTTCATATCTTTTTTGTTTGATCTAAAAAGTCTCTTTAATTTTTAATTTTATACTCTTTAACAATTTAATCGTTTTTTTTTTAATTTTGATAATTTAAGAATTTTTCTAGTACATCTTCTCTTTATCGTTTACATAAAAACAATAAAAGCGAAGTAAAAAACTGTGTTTGTAGTTTACTAATGTCGGTATTCTTTTGATGCTTAGTTCTTATAATCTCGTCTAACGGACATCGATTAAATCCCTTATTGCAGGCGCCCATGCACTTATGCACGAGACATGTGGGGGTCAACACTTGCGCGGGCCACACTGGCACTTCGCCGAACGCATGATTACGACCCGCATAAGCTGACCTAAGTCCGTACGTGCGTCTCAATGATTCTCTTGGAAAGTCTCGACTGTATAACGCAAGGAAATCTAATACAGAAATAATCGCGCAAAGCGATATCTCAGCCACCGTCAAGCATTTATCCTCGACAGGATAAATAATGTCTCTTGAAAATTAGTCGCATAGCAACTTGTCTATAATTTTGTTTTATTGTCTATAATTTTTTTTATTAGTATGTTATTTTATTATGTAACATACAAACATTTTTTTAAATCTCGTCAACGACGATGTTAAAACTCGTCTATATTTGTTGTCTCAGTGACTGTTTCAATTATACCGGTAACGATATTTATTATGCACAAGCTTCTCTTCTTATCGAGAAGAGCTCCCTCGTTTTCTTTTTTTTTTTTCTGTCCTCGTTTCACATCGACGTACACAGGAAATGCAAAAAAAAAAAAAAAAACCTAATAACCTGCCGGGTCGCGAATTGATTTTCGTGCGGCGCCGCGTCTTGAGTCGTTAAATATTTCTGCGCGCGATAGCCTTTACTCGAAGCGACGATCTGAGATATGTCGAGAGGAAGAGAAGAGGCCCGGGTCCAGAAAGACGGCAGAGATCGATGCGAGGAGAAAAAAATGCGCCGAATCGGAGAGGATACGAAACGAGGAAGGGAGAGAGAAAGAGAGAGAAGCGAAGAGACAGGATCGGCGAGAAGAGAAGGAGCGGTGAGAAAGACGTCGCGATGCATGTATCTTCCTGCGTACGACGACGTCATCCGGGGACTCGAGCCGGGGAACGCTTAATATTACTGCACGTTATGCAGATTCCGTAGAATCATCGCGTCCCTTTCGTAGGACGTTCCTCGTCGTTCCACGCGTTGTCGGTATCGCATGAGCCTTCGACTTCAAAAAGAGTCGATCTTTTTATTTCGACACTATTTGTCGATGCGACATGTATTGTCATTTTTTTGGGGAGGGAAGGAGACGTTTTTTTTTTATTGAACTCTTGTTCCAGAAAGTAACGGTAGTACATGTTATTCGATATTGCACGATTGGTTTGGCTTGTCACGTATAAATTTCATATCTTTTCCGCGAATCTGAATGGATCTGAATTCGAAATGAGTGCGATTGAAAATCCGGACGGGAGCATATTTCGATCCGCGGCGAGCATAATTTCAATTATAATGCGACACAAACTCGGCGAGAAAGTTTCGGTGCGTCGATAACACGAAGATATCGCGGCCGCGCCACGAAATGAACCGGTCGCAAACTGAATCGAGACGGGTTGCTCAAAGCGACCAGGTGAGATGGCTATATTTGATTCGTCCCGCCGAAGTATTATGCGGTTAAACGCGGTCGTAATTTAACGTCGGGCTCGCCGTCGTTGCGCCACGCGATTTCATCTTGCATTTCGTTTTAATTATATCGATCTGCATATTTATCTGGCGGATATACGTCGAGTCATGCGACAGGCCCGGCTCTCTCGCGCGATAAATCAGCGACGTCTCCGTTTTCGGTGATAAAAAATTAATTTCTGCGAGTACTAGTTCCATATAATTTAAGTCTTGTGTCTCTTAATGTTTAATACCGTGGGATTTATGCAATCTGCGTGTCACAAATTGCTCTCTTTATTAATTATTATTAATAATATTCTTTCTGGAGAGAAAGTTTTTAAGATGCAAACACAGTAGTTGCACAATTTTATGTGCGGACAAATTTTGGCTCATAAATTAATACACTATATAAAGTATATCATTATTATCGTTTACTCTGCTTTAAAAATTTCTTTTTTTTTTTATTAAAAAATTATACCGATAATGCGGATTTTCCATCATCGCTTATTCGTCTTGTTTCGAACGCACCTGTTGATCCTTCGCGGAACCCGAGTCGGATCGCGAGCAGACCATTTTGCGGCGAAGCCGCAAGGTTCGAAGTGCGCATTATCGTTATCGTGGCGCTACGTACAATTGTGAAGGCGTCGCGTTGGTCTCGGTAGTGGCGAGCCACGACTAATCGAGAATGGTATCGAGACGCACGTACTGCGGATAATTTTGTATAAACGACTTTATCGTCACAAGCACTTCCTGGTCTTGTACATCACGCAATAAGAATCCACCTGCGTCGTTAGACAAACCGCATTAACATAAAAATAAAGCACACAAATTTAAAAAAATTATTTCTATCATGTTGCTCTTCAAATTCCAACTTAAATTGGCTCTTTAAATGTGTTTTCTTTAACGTATAAAATTTTTCCCAAATTCAATTCAATTCTTTGTTTCGAGAGCAGTTTCTAGGAAACGGAAATAGAATTAATCGTTGTGCGAGTCGGTGTTCTAAACGCGAGATTGAAGTTCGATGTAAAGGGGAACGCGTATCGTAATGGTGTAAATTTGGAATCAGAGGTTCACGAACCTTCCGCGCGCGAGCCTAAATATTTGGAACGGCGACTCGCGTAAACGTCCGCCGTTCGACGAAAACCCCGCAGCACCCCGACGGATCCCCGCACTTAACTCTATCAAGCACGTGTACATCACCGCGAACAAAAAGAGGCCTTCGTGTACTTACTTATACTTCGTGTACTTACACTTACCACACTGGTATTTCTCTCAGCGCGGCGATTGCGTCAGGCGGTTTTCTCTCAAACGGAGAGCCATATGGAACTTCGCCGTTCCTCACGTATATATTTGTGCGGAAAACAACTTTAAAACGAGCTTGTCGAGAGCCTAGATCCATAAGTTTATTGATATTAAATAGCGAAGCAACGCGAAATAACAGTGCGAAAAATCTCAGAAGCGCGAATTCTGCGAAAAGCAGATAAGTCGGGGAAACTTTTATTACAATAGTCTCTACTGATAAAGAGAGAAGAAGGAAACCTTGACCACTGTGACACCAGTCTAATCGACAACTTGTTCTTCAATCTCTAACTTTAATTGTCATCCCCACACACGACTTTACCTTTGATATATATATATATATATGTATATACGTGGGCAGTCCGATAAGTACTTAGCCTACAAAAAAAAAACAAAAATTTTGGAAAAGTGGCGAT
>QVOB01006751.1:0-46722 GCA_014839585.1 Pseudomyrmex concolor
CCGAGTTTCAAACCAGGAGAGCAAATAAAAATATCTTTCACGCGCACTTAAGAAGAATCTCACTGCTTAATGTCACGTTTAGATTAATGAGATCTCTCACTAATCGCTAATTCTTTTTTTCATACATCAATGAGTTTTGTTTTTGCAAAGTTCATCTCCACCTTGTCTCACTCATTACTTCAACGTCGATAAACATTTTCACTTTCGTTTTCGCGATCGCTGGTTACGAAATACCGGAAACGTCGCGTGTTGTTTACTATCAGACTTCTGGCAATATTAATTCGCGCGGCCGAGAACAATCGGAAGCGATGCTGTTACGCGCGTTTGCAACAAACGATCGCACGCACGTTCCGAAAAGTACTTGGCACGCACATCCCACGATCCTGTCTATTCTCACGTGTCCCGTCTCACTGCATTAATTAGAGACCCGGAAAATTGTCACGATCGGTAACATGAGCATTGCAGTTCACACATACACACGAAACACCGTTGGCGCGATTCTAACATCGTCTTTAACAAACACTTTTTCTCTCTCTAATACGGTCTCCACACGTCGTTCCTCTGCTCGCTCTCTTCCAGCACGCCGATCTCCCGGATGCTGCTGATGGTGAGATTGCTGCCGGCTATAGTGACCTGTTCGTCGCTGAGGTCGCCATGCAGATGCAGATGAATTTGGTTTTGATTGACGGTGCTGTATAGCTGAGGATAGAGCACCATCGGCGGCGGAGTGATGTAATTCTGACTCGGATTGTTGTAATAACCTTGATAATTAGGATTGTAATTGTGGGAAGCCACCGGAACCGGAGTCGCCGGGGCGGACGTCCACGAACCGTAATGATAACCCGGACTACCCGCGTTGCCACCGGTGCCACCGCTGGCGAAGATGTCAGGGTCGCTGGGTCTGGTTGGCATCAAGGGCAAGGACGTGGTCGGCGAGGTACCGTGTCCCGAATACATGGACACGCAGTTTGGGGTGTACGTGTCCTGCTGATTCTCCGAGGAAAGTACTGCAAGCACAAACGACGTGTCGATTTGTCATCGATTTCTCTCAAAATGCCGTCGGATAAGAGATAATTGCGAACTTTTAGAATACAAAACTTTCCTCGCAATGTTGAAAATTAATTTATGACAAAACAAGTCGCGCGGAACGACAAGTATTTTCTATTACAAGATTTTTTAAAAGATTTTATATCTTACAGCAGCTCGTAAAATGCAGTTTTCACGCAGTTTCAAGTTTATGAATAATCACTTGTGTGAGATAAAAATATTTCTGCAAAATAAATTCCCATATCTGGAAAGTCGACTGCAATATATAATTTCTAAACGCACACAAATGAAAGAAGAAAAACACCTATATATAAGAGCGTTACGAAAGAATTTCCTGGAACGAGTCATGCGTCAGAATCAGTCGTAGGTGTTTCTTAATTAGCAGCACAACGAGAAATTATATGAATGAATCGACGACATAAATCAGTTTAAGGTTTCGATTATAATACCTCGCGCGTGTTTAACTGATCGTACCTGTTGGCAATGGCACCGGCTCCGTCGTCGGATGATGCGGCAGTGATTCTCCCGGGTACGAAAACGCACCGCCGGGTAAAGGGGAGTAGGAACCACTGCTGCTGACCGGAGCGGCCGGATAAGACGATGCTGTCGAGTAAGCCCATTCCGTACCTACACCCGTGTCTGTAACAAACAAATTAAGTCGTTCACAATCATTTAATTTAAGAAAGAAGATGACACTTTAGGAATCCCGAGTTTCACATCGAATCTTAAATAATGCAAGACTCTTATATAATATATAAAACATTCTTCTCTCTTTTTTCTTAATCTGCGGCTTGTTTACGCTTGTTTCTAAATTAGTTTCGTGATCCGTAAATAAAATGTTAATATTATATATATATATATATATATAATAATAATATTATACATATATATGTAAATTAAAATATTAAAATATTATAAAATACATTCCAAAGAATTGAATCGCATTGCATTAAAATGCGTAGCAAATCGTATGAGTCGGTAATAGAGTTTCGAGTGAGTAACACGGCAGATTAATTGATATGAGTCATATGTAAGTCGAAGTCAGACACGACGACGGAAGTTCACATGCACTGGAAGTAAACGGGCTGGAAGTGAACGTACATACGCGCGTCGCGCGTATATCTCGCGGGATTCAAGCAAACTCAAAAGATCAAACATAAAGTGACGAATTGCGAAAGAATTATTCCGGTAAAAGTCAGATTCCAATGCGCGGTCGAACGAATCGCGACTTTCAAATCATATCTTTCGCACAGATCTGCTTTTTGCATAAGTGATTTCTTCGTCGCGTGATTTGAGTGTGACTGAATATTCTTGTGCGCGTTTCAGTTCTAGCAAGAAGAACTTTTTGCCGTGTGAAGTATCTCTCATAACTGCAATCTCCTGCCGCGCGTATACACCATGCCTTCTCTTTTCGAACAGATCGCTTCCACGAAAGAAACTCAGAAATCACCAATTCTTCGCATCATCGGTCGGCTCTATTTGTCGAAGCTATTAGCGATATTTAACATATAATTTCTTACGCCTATGCTGGAATTCCATTACCGGGATCTGCATTACAAATAGTCCCGAGTTTGAAAGTATCGCGCGTCCTGGATTTATATGCAGAATTAATCTGAATGAAAAGCCGGTAGATGACAATGCGATGAATCACACGCGATTCGCAGAAAATTTTTCGGCAATGTTTGTCCACCATACATGTATACGGTGATGAAACATCAAATTTATATTTAAATATATGCGCGTACTGTAGTACGTATGTGTTTTTATTTATAAGTTTACTAGTTTTTTTTTAATACAATTAAAAAAAGATAAAACATTATAAAAGTTTAGAAAAACAAAAACACACTAGTCAAATTTTTTCTCAATGCTCAGTTTGTTATTACATTATGCGAATTTTATATTATTTTTAATTACGTTATTATCGCGGACGTAAAGTTTTCAATATTTTCGTTTTTCTACAACATCAATGTATTACTTCTTAAAAAAAAGCCTTAAAAATCAGTTCATTAACAATTATCTACATCACCGTTCGTTATTAGCGCAAAGCAAAAACATACATGACGATGTAGAATGTTTCTTAAGCGGAAAAAGAACCGGTGGAAAGCCCGTAACAACATTAACGATTCTCATTGTAGACGCGTGTAGATCGGCTGATGACAAAACTCGCTTTTCAAGGGCGCATCTTACTGCATTCCAGGAATCCCTTCACTGCAGTCAAGTTTTCAGACTCACTGATCTTTTTCTCATTGAAGCGCGCAGAGAATTCAATGTTCTTTTTTTGTTAGAAAATTATTATTCAAGAAAAAAATTAATAATAAAATAAATTTGCAAAATTTCTATCTTGATTAACTTCTCTCTTTCTCTCAGTCTCTCTCACTTTGTAGAGATCCTTATCTGAATGAGATTTCGAAACAGATTGCTCTGCGTAACGCTCTGACGGACTTCTATAATAACACGTGTTTTCTCAAATGATAATTACCTCGCCGTTGCTAAACGTTTTGTTCGCAGCTTTAGGGAAAATTAACACGAAACTCTCATCGGAATTACCTCTTTCGCGTGCAAAACAACGGGAAATACCTCTGCCTTTATATGGAAAGCGTATGTACATAAATAGTACCGTGTTCTCAAGTTCAAATAAAATCTTCTTGTATATCTGTATGCGAGAATTTTTCCTCTATTTGTGGCACTTTACTATCTCTATATAATACATTATATCGCCGTTGCATGTCTCCGCATCATATATTTGTCGGTAATGAATTTACATCTTTGTGAATTCTTTTGAATTGTTCATTTTTTTTCAATTTTCAAAGAAGAATACGCGGAATTCGAGAAATCCAAGTCATTGACCACAAAACGATACAGTATAGATACAACCGATACAGTTTCGGATTTCGTTCGGATTTCGATCGTCCGAGCTCGACCTACCACGCGGCGAGGTCGAGGTCGAGACCGATCGGTCCCCGGGTAAAACTGTCGTTACGCCTACTGAGCGGAAGGTCGAGGTCGTTTCGGAATTCTCAAAGGGGACCGCCGTCGCCGCCGCGCGCCAGGACGACCGGGGCAGGGTGCAGGAGGCGCACGAGGGTGATTACCGAAAATGGCCGGTGTATTTACCGCAATTACCGGAACAACGGTAACAAAACAAAGGCACAGACACTACTACTTCACTCGGATCGGTGTCGGCAGGACCATCTGTTGGATAATAGTCCGTTTCTCTCTCGAACGGTTTCTCGCTCTATGAACGAACGAGCGAGAAAAGGAAAGTGGCGTTCGATTCCATTCAGAACGAAGGATCACTTTTTTTTATTTTATTTTTATATCCTTCTTCTTTTTCTTCTTCTTTCGTTTAGCGATGTTTTATTAATACAGTGACCAGACGTTCCCAAATTTTTTTTCAGGACCGTCCCGAATTCGAACTCTTGTGTCCTCCTAATTATATTATTGTTCCAAATACAATACCGCATAAATTTCTTTGTAATCTTGCTTACGGACTGTTGTTATAACGATACAATTGTTGCTAATCCGTTCGATAAACGGATCGTCTCGAATTTGAACTCAGGAAATATGGCATTTGCCAGCCGTTAGAAACGGATATTGGACTCTGCGGCCTGAACGGATCGTCGGTAATAGCAATAAAAAGCTTTTGTAAATTACAATTAAACGTCAATTAAATTATTTTTTGTATCGTAAATTAAGTTTACGAACGAGTCAATCGTTTTAATTACACAATTGATTTTTTACGATACTCGATCTCGCGTATGTGACGACGACGCTTACTCTTTTACTTATTTTCGATGATTGCGCGATGATCCAAGTGTTCCGAATCGTCGTTCGGCGTAATATTCCCAGTGACAAAAGCAACGGCAAACAAACCGGAAGCGGTCTCTCGAATCGTTATTCAGTTAATAATGTAACGATCGACGTCACGCTCCTCTACTTCGTCGTCCTCGTCGTCGTCGGTCCGGCATTTATCGCGCAGCTGGCCATCATCGTCACGCCAGTGCTCGCGCCACCGATGACCGATTCTCAGGAGATGACTTCTTCTTCTTCTTTTTTTTCTTATCCAAGTCAAGGATCGCAGATCTTCGTCGTCGTCGTCGTCGTCGTCGATCCCGAAACGCACGAGTCCTCGGACCAAGTCCGAGTTGTTTACCGCTTGCCCTATCCGTCTCTCGCTTTCTCGTTCTCTCTCCTTCTTTCTCTCTCTTGCTCCTCGGGTGTGAAACCACAGTGAGGTGGTTTTGGTGCTTAGTCCCTCGACCAGCCATCTACTTAACGAACCGTCCATCGACCGCCGTCATTTCGTCGTTTCTCGGTTTCCCTCCCATCTAGCCGTCTTCCCCCTCACTTCTCCCGCCGCGATACTATACCGCTATATCTCTGACGATTCGATCGATTTCGTCTTCCCTCGCTCACCGAGACACTTAAGATCGTTCCGAGAGATCGTCTCCGTCTGCGATCTCTTCTGCGCGTCGGAGGAAAAAAAAAGAGTCGCCGACCTTGATTGACTTGCAAGTTGTGCAGAAGCAGCTATTTTTTTTTCCATCAAGATCGATATTACAGTATGAGAAGTTGAGATTCCCTATCCTCACGTTATTAAATTCCAATTAGTCGACCGGGACTAATTGGAATTATTGCACATTTGACCGCACGGTACGCCGATAATACTACAGTATAACGATTGCGTAACCGCGATCTGGAGTTACTACACTCGCGAACACGCAAATTTATCGTGAGAACGTATTTCGTCTTTTACTTTCTTTATTATATTAGCTATATAGAAGAATTTTCCTGCAGAGAGAGAGAGAGAGAGAGAAAGAGCGCAAAACTTTTCTTCGAAACGACTCGAGACAAGAAAAAAGGCGACTCGTTCGCGAGTTCGATGCGCCTTCGAACGAACGTCGATTCCACCTCGTCGACCTCGTCCTTCATCCGAACACGACGATCGACGGTGGCGTGTGCAGGATTCAAGGATCTCGAACAAGATCATAGCCGTTGAGAAGAAGAACTCAAAAAGCTCCGTGGGGCTTCGGTTCCCACCGAGATAGATGCTCGCTCGGTCGTGTAATGTAAGTCGATATTGCCCGCGTTGTCTCGATGTACCCGCCGGGGCCTCGTCTACATATCGCGATCGATATATATCGACCGATATATGCGCCGACTCATAAAACCGGGCATAACGTACCGAACGAGAACGCGAGAGAAGTCCTATGCATACGCGCGCGCGCTCAGGAAACTCGCGCGTATCGCTTACCACCGACGATTTCTTCTTATACCGAGTATCCTGTCTCGAGGATAGTGTTTCGCCTCGGAGACGACGAGAGATCTCAGTGCGCTGGGCCCTCGTTTCTTTGATCGTTCACGTCACGCGTTTGAGAATAAAAAAAAACAAAAAATTTGGAACATAATCGAGACTAAAAAATGGTCAAATCGAAATACATTTGGCAAATTTATTTAATTTTTTTTAGTCGTTGTATGCAAGAAAATTGCGTATCACTGTTTTGTGTAAAAAAAAAAAATGAAAAAAAGAAATGCAATCCAGTGTCAAAATGATACTTAATGTTTATTTTTCTTTCATTAAATATATTTCCATTGACGGTTTTCAATAAGCTCAGACTCTGATTGCGCGAAGGCAAAAAACGCGCTGAAATATCAGAGGAATCCTTTCCTCCATTCTGGAGCAACTCGATCACGTATCGATAGTCTCGAGAGAGTCAGTAACTCCCTTCTCCCGGAGGTTCAATCTGCGAGATCGACAATGCCGCTGTCCCGCGCGTTGCTCTACTTCAATGACCATCATCGGTAATTTCGTTCGCTCGGTTTGCGTTCTCGCGCCTCCTCTTCTCTCTATTCCCTGCATGCTTCTCCGTTCTCTCTCTACCTCCTGTCCGCAGCCCGCTTTCATTCACGTCGCCATTCATCCCCCCGTGCGCGTTCCTTTATCTCCGCAACGGCCACCGTCCATTCAATTCGCGACCGCCGAATTTGTAAGAGGAGGAAATCTGTTTAGCGTAACGTCGTCGGCCGCAGAGCTTCGCAAGAGCTCCAATGTGTTTTCGCGCACGCACGCATCGTGCGGTAATTTGCCCCAGACTCGGACAATAGGATACTCCGGGCTTAGCCTGTGCCGAAGAAAAAAGACTGATCGACGAATTTGCCTCTTTCTCCTATTCTTTTTCTCTCCGTGCGTCTTGTTTCACCTTCCTCCGAACGATAGAACCTTCGGTGTTTGTGCCTTTCTCGATATGATCTTCACCAATCGGAATTGCCTCTCTCGTGCACGTTCCTCCTCTTCCTCGCACGTTCGTTCGCGCGCAATTTTCAGGGTGAATGAAGAACGAAGCTTGAATGGCGAGAGAGCCTCTCGGCGATGCGCCCGGAAATGCCAGCGTCTTACTTTCAGCCGGTGTATCGTGGTATAATTTATCTTTCGTCAAGACGATACAAAGGTTCACCGCAGATAACGGAAGAGATATATTTGCGAGAAAAAAAAAATTCAACTTAAAGCGAATATTAAAAATCACGACCGATAAATATTTTCGTGCTCTACGTAAGTTTTGCACATTGTTGTTGTTATACATATTATTTTTATATTGTATAGTCGAGTTCACAAATAAATATTATTCGCTCATTTCTCGCGTTTGTCAGTTTCAAAGTTATATTAATCATTACGTAAAGATATGATTTTAAAGAGTCAAATTATATTTACCATACATCTTTAAAATCTTTACAATACTGTTTCGCGCAAACATTTTATAATACAAAAAAACTCATATAATACTGTACAATATTCTGTATAATATTCATAATATATATAATATAATGTTTTCTAGTTCCCACAGTGTTAAATATGTTTGACAAATTTTTAAATGACTACAGTAAATAAATAAGTCTTCGTGCGAAAATAGCGATCCGTTATTAAGCGCCGGTGTGAGATTTCATGAGCGAGTTTCCGGAGTTTATTTGAAATTTCGAGCGCTAAACGTTTTCACAGGACCGCCTCAAAAGTGGGCGCTGAAAGGAAGCGACTTTCAATTACGTCTTTTTGGCCTTCTGAAAGGCCGGTTATTTATTGTGCCTTCGAAATGCAACGGAAAAGAAAATTGAGATAACAGTACGCATATATATATATGCAACAGTACACACATATATATATATATATATGTGTGTGTGTGTGTGTACTCGGTGGTTCTTTCTTCACGTAATTCCGGGATCGTTGCTTCCCATGAGACGCCTCGATGCCAATCATTTGTGCCATCATATCTTTCAATTCGGATAATACATTGCTTTCTGACCGAGAAGCGAGAAACATTTCATACAAGTCTTGTAACTATACCCAAGAGAATCGATTTAACAGATAAATAGCCCGATTCTCTTAAAATGCGTTTTAAATACACGCGGACGAATGAAACGAGGAACACAGAAGAATAAGACAAATTAAAGATCTTTCATTCAGCGACACTGCTAAACTTCCAAGAATAGTTTTTTTTTCTCGGCTGTAGACTACAATCTTGCAGCTTCCGCTTCTTTCCATTCGAGTTCGTTTAAACCAGTATACTGAGATTCCATGTACCAGCAAGGTAGGATCACGAAAGGCCTTTCATTAGGATCCAGGCCGACAAAACTCGCGTAGGTGGCCTTGCCCTTTCTCTCGGATATGGATAATTACAGAATTTTCTTTACGGAGTTTTCTAGCGTTCATGTATCTGAGATACGTTACTGTAAAAATATAGCGCTTTCAAACTAAACAACAATATTGTTTTAAATATGTAGAATATTCAGTATGTATCTCTAACTTTCGCGTTGCGGAAATAAAAGTTGGAAATTGATAAATTGTTTTGCAATCAACAACAAATTCTTATGTAGCTATTTTGCATGCCGCACGAAAGTACCGTCTGCCTTCCTCGATAATAACGTTCTTGTTATTCCATCTTGCCGCGGTACCGTAGCGGAATTAGCAGCGAAAGCGGCGCAGCAGTTCGTTAATCAATTGACCACGCTCAGGTCGCGCTGTTGATTGGCTATCAATTAATCCGAGATGGGAAAAAAGTGCTGTGCGGAAAGAGGCCTCGAGAAGAATTCTTCTCCAGTCGACTGATCGCTGGGTCGACGTTTTGGATGTTTCGTTTCGATCTCGTCGATTCCGTTATTGTTTATGTGCTGAATTCTCCGTCCGCTTTTATTTCTTCCCGACAATGATCGCCATCGCCCGTAACTGCTTTTTTCGCGCGAGTCATCGTGCGCACGTTCGTTTTCAAGTTTTAATTGCTTCCTAACAATCCGTCAGTACGAATGAAACATGTTGGTTAAATAAATAAATAAATTCAGAACAGCATTCAGCTTGTTCTGAATTTATTTATTTATTTTTTTTCAAATAAGTAATAAACTTTTTCTCTTTATTTTATTTTCTTTTATTTTCTTTTTAAATTGCCCAGTTACTGAAGATGATCAACAATAAACTGTGATCGTGACTACATTTTGAAGTATTACTATTTCCATTGCAACGTTTGGGTATCAGCTGTCTTAATCATTAAATAATTGCAAAATCATTCTGCAACCTGTTCGGTATCACCATATCTGACAGATCAGAAGATTTTTCAACATCGAGAACCGAAGCTTTTTCTCCATAATATCAACATTTTATATATTAAAAATTTAGTATACGCTTTAGTATACGCTTTAGTATATCGGCGAATATTGAAACGATCTTCTTGCAGGCAACACATCTCGCGTGCATTAAAAAATACATAGCGACAGGTGAGATCAGCAACATTGTGAGGCAAAATGGAACGATCAAAAAGTAGCATCCGTGCCTTCTCGAGCGTGGATCACGTAACTGCCTTCTCTACCTCCTCCCACTCTTCCTCCATCATCTCTTGTCTTGTCTCTCGTTGCTTTCCTTCTCTTGTTTCTTCGCGAGAGAAATACTCTCTGCTTCTCCGTTATTCTTTCTATTCTTCATTCTCTCTCTCTCTCTCTCTCTTTCACTTCTTCGCTCTCTTCTCCTTTCTTCCATCGACACGATCGAGTCAGTACACCGGCGAGATGTTACAAGTACAAGAATTTCGTGTAGGAAAAAAAGATCGAGAGAGCACGGGGCTTCCTCCCGATCCTAATTCGTCTACTTCGCCCCGGTACTTCCGTTCGACCGTTTTAGCGCGTTCCTTCTTCCCACAAACAGCCTCCCGGTGTTTTTTTCAATTATAGGTGGATATACCTTCCCCTCGCTCTCATCTCCAGAGCCGCCCTGTACACGACAGGGAAATTACGCGAATGCGTACACCTATAACTTTTCGGAAATACCGTTTCATAATCAGCGATTTCACCTGATTATTCGTTGGTCCCGCGGGGATTGTACAAGATCTTTTTTTTTTTTACCGCGATTACGAGCTACGTATCGGGGTCGAGGTAAATCGACGGGGTGACGAAATTCGGGATTCGTGGAATTTCCGACGTCGACGCGATATCTATCACCGGTAGAAAGGATCGACGTGCGCGAGTTTTGGCGCGCGTGGAATCCGCTTGAGCCGACATCGGGCGATTGAACGCCGTATTCACACCATGGGTGGTATTTGTGACGAGATAAAGTTAAAAAGAGCGGGCGGGCACACACGCGCGTGATAGGTGACTCAATAGAGCGGACTATTCGGTTAATTTAATGTTTTCGGCGTGATTCATCCTCGAAATCAAGCTCGTTAAAATTAACTACCACAGCAAAGAAGTTTCCTGTAACGGAGACTGAGCATATGCTAATTCGTCGTGAACATTTTCCGCGAACGGCAGCGATTACGGGGAACGCGGTGAGAACTTACTAAATCCGCTGGCAAAGAAGGGGATCGGGATTATTTACGACCTCTCTGGAGAAAGAGAGAGGCAATGGAAACGCAAAACGTGGCGCGAATCGCGAATTGTGTTGGAGAAAGTCTTTTTATCATCATAAGTAAAACCAAAACGAAAAATTACATCCGTGAATGTGACCATCATGTTGATCGGAGAAATTATTTTGCCTTTGAAATTAGTAGAGTCATCAGAATGCGTCTTTTATCGAGAAGTTTCAAGCTCGTTGATCTTGCATGACAATTGTTTATTGTTACAAAACGGAGGAACGTGATAACGACAAGACACTTGAGAGATTTTTGAGACGTATTTTTTTTTTTTTAAGTATTTTTTCTCCGCGAGCGTACGATGTTTTGGTAAAACAACCGATCTCCGGTTCGTGAATCATTTTCTCGCTTCGCTCGTCCGACATGATTCTTTCTACGATTTCAACCGGCGAATCAGCCTTGAATCGATTTGCTCGAGATCGTCCCTCGATCAGCTCAAATCGATTCGAACCAGTATCCTTGATTGAGGGACGTATCTCGATTTTCGGCATTGAACACTCATCCTTGCGCGTCAGCTTATTTTTATTTTCATGTTATTGTTACAAAAATTTTAATATTTGTCTGGAAAAATCCGGTGGAACTGGACAACTGAACATTCTTGCAGCTGTTATCGCCGACATTTCTCGGAAACCGTAAAAATATTTGGAAACGTAAAAAAGTCAACAAAAAATAGGACACTTTTCATGAAAAAAAAAAGAGATTTCGAAGATGCCATTTAAGAATTTAGCGCGAACTCTAATGACGGAGTTTTTGAGCCCGAACACCGGAAGTTAAATTGGCAGTAGATGCGAAGAACAGACGAGGTAGGAGGCGTGGGCAGAAGAAACGCGCGGGATGTAGCAACAGTCTATGTCCAGTGGTCTGGAACTCGATCGTCGCGTGGGAAAAAGGTGGATGCGTCGAAGCAAAGGGTTCGATTCAAGGTTGCACTTTTTACGATGCAACATTTTATATAAAAATATCGCGCAGTTTTAGTAGCACGTCTCTTTATTGTGTAATAACGTTTGAAAACTTGAACATTGTAGATTCGCAGCAATATCTGTCGGTTGGAAATTTACGATTATATAAAAGAAGACGCAAAATCTGATGCGAATCTTCTGAAAAGATCTCACATTGTTAATCGCATGATTGATGAAAACTCCGGAATTCCAAAATTCCGAGATTAAAACGAGAAAGGACCACCTCCTCGACCTTTCGCCGCAGGTGGGCGAGAACGCATCGTCGCACCGCATGATCGCCGAATCGAGGATGAAGTTCCCGTTGATAGAGCTAATTGGGCTCCTCTCTCTATAGTCGGATATGCACTCGTTGAGCTTTATCGCCGGGAGATATGGAGATCCTTCAAGGGATCCGACGAGGCGTAAGAAGGCGAGGAAAGGAGTCTTGCTTCCGCCTATCTGCGGCCGGCGTCTTTCTCCGTCGTGTTAACACGAAGAATATGTGGAACGGCACGACTGCCCTGTTTATTATCGCGGTCTGTGCTAAGCGGTCGCCACGGGTTTCCTTAAACCGTCAACCGAGCGTGCGCGCCTGATTGGACGGACACGAAGGATGTTGCGTACCACCAGGATACGCGATAAACGGCCAGGATACGCGATAAAGTTCCACCGGTCGTTGTCCACGCGGAGAGAGGGATTTCGGAAATTTTACATCAAGAGAGAGAGAGAGAGGTATATCTCATATAGGATTTCTTGGAAAATCCGAGAGTATCCGTAACGTTTGAGAAACCTTGCAAACTCTTGGCATCTTAAAAAAAAAATAATAAAAAATTTTTCTTCTTCTCTTGAAAAAAAAATGTGACGAATCTCGTGTTTTACATTTGCTTAATTTCATTTTCCAAGAATATCGGAACTTTTTTTTTAGAATTTTTAACTAGAGAGATTATATATTTAATGAAGATCTTATTGAAGAAAATTGCAATTTAATTAAGAAGTCCTGATTCTAAGAATATGTGAAACTTTAAGAAATCTAGAAAACTCTCGCCGCGTATATGCGCAGTTTATTTCTGTGTGGAATAATCATTATTAAATTATTAAGCGGGCTTATTAGCATCAAGTGTTTTTTTTTTTTATGTGAGATGGAAAAGTAGGAATTCGTCATGGACGAGGTTTGAGCGGGTATGCCATGATGCATTCGACATTTCTGATTGGACGGGACGCCGTTTATAGCGTGTATATCCCGAGGTAAATAAGTACTAGGAGACAACAGTCGTGGAAGTCTACGATGGTGCCGACGGATTTACGAGTTTAATTAAGTTCTGCGGTCGCGTTTGTCATTTTAGCAGGCATCGAAGGCTCGTTGGCCACGTTTCGAACTTCGTTTTCCTGCGGGAAGTACAAATTACGAGGAAAGAAAAGTTTGCGTTTGTGTTCGGTCGTTTCTCAAGTTGCGCACCGCTTCGACGATCTATTTTTTTTTTCTCTTTCAGATTCTATTCACGCGAATGTTGTCTTGACGCGGATTATCAATCAGCGGCGACGTGTAACGATGGAAATTATTTCTTAAAACATCTCCAAGAGAAGCGAGAGCGTGAATTTGCGCATTAACACGCTGCTCCTTAATATATCATAGATCCTTTTACATTCTATAGACGATTTAGGCGCGTATATACGTTAATAACCTCGTGATAGAGCATGATAGGGGTTCGCCATGTTGCGCGAGGGTGAGTCGCGATAGGAGTGTGTGTGACACTTTCCTAATTGCCTCGCAACTTCCTACCCCTTCCCTTGTTTAAGAAAAGCAACCCTTATTCGCCCGTTACTCGCGGAACTGGTGTATATAGACTTCAGATCAGAAAACTTTCGAACAACAACTGGACGTGAACTTATGCATCCCGTTCTGTTATAAAAACGATCAATTTGTGTACAACAAGCGCATCTGTGCAGGAACGCGAGCTAATTTATAACACGTTGGCGCAACGCGAGAGAGAATTTTTGTTTGCGCATAAAATTATTTATAATAATATACATATGAAAAAGAAAAACGTGAAATTTTCTTTGAATTTTCAAAACAATTTCAACAAACTTCCTCTCGAGAAAATAAAATCGTGTGTCCACCGTATTTACGGCAGTCGGATGTCGGATGTCAGCTAAAATGAGATATTGGAAATGGACTCGCTACATAATGCGTACATGGATAAGATCGTGCCGTTCTCAGGAACATCGGAGTAACGTTTAAGTAAGAGTGCCAGCTGCAGCAAGTAGGCAGCACAAGGAGGCGTAATAATCTCGTACAAGCACGCACTAGAGGCCTCCATTAAGCCGCGTCGGCAGCATTCTAAGTACCGACGGAGTGAAGCGCGGAGGGGTCGCGGGGAGGGAAAGAGGGGGAGAAATGTGGGTACCGAGATTCACGGTGGGACAATCAGTAGGTAGGAAAAAAATCCACGGAACAGCCAGAAAGATAGCCGCATTCTTGGTAGCTGCCTGTCCGAAGGCACGTGGGAATCGCAAGATCGGGGCCCCCGTGTTGTGGACCCAGCGCGACGGTGGTGCACAGCGCGCTCTCCCTCTCGTCGTCTTTTTGGATAAATCCTTTCTAGGTAAAGTACGAGCGACCCTGGTAAATAGGTAAGACCCGGGACAACGGGCCGGTGCAGCCGCGGCCTCTTTATCTCTCTTTCTCGTCGCGGCGAGTAATATACCGGCGAAGAAAAAATATGAGAGAGAGAGAGAGAAAGAGAGAGAGAGAGAGAAACAGGGAGAGACAGGGAGAGACAGAGAGAAACACAGAGAGAGAGAGAGAGAGAGAGAGAAAGAGATAACTCCCCTTCTTGCTAACTCGCGACAAGCTGCTCCTGGATTCTTCGCGCGCATCGGGGACCGGAGCTCGCAACGCGAATTACACGCTTCTTAACCTTAACCATTCGGTAACTGGCCGCGCGTAAAAATCGCCGGTCATTCGCGCGAAGGAAAAATACGTTCGAATTTCATCACAATTGCGACGACGAGATTGTCTCTCGTCGGAAGAGTCATCGATTTACATCGTTTGAATTTTTCTTTTTCTACTGTCGTGTCTCTTCTTTTCTTTTGTGTTGTGTCGTTGACTGAATATACACTTGACGCGCGTTTCTCTCTAAAGAAACGGAAAGGTCAGCGGGAGAGCCTCTCATCCGTTCTTTTCGTCCGGTAAAATTTTTCTAATTTTACTCGACACCGTTCGTTTATCTTAGCCGGATAAATAACTTCCTCCTCGTAAACCGCGCCATGACGCGCCTTTAGAGAAACGCAGGTTTCATTTCTCTCTCCGACAGTGAACCTGTTAGAAGGCACCGGACGATCTCACTCTCTCCGGATGATCTTTCGCCACAGAGGAAAGCGAGAAAAGGAGCGACTGCGAGGACGGCGGCGGAGGACGACGAAGAAAGAGAACGCGCGAAGACGGGAAACAAGAGTTTGCCGCTGGTTGCAGCCTATACGAGTAGACGTGGAGGCAGACAGAAGGAGTCAGCACAGAATATACAATCAACATGATTGTTTGACACCCCATAATCAGCGTCCTTACCCCTACTACGCCGCCAACATCGTGGCTTCTCCGTTCGTTTTGCCTCACCCCGCCCGCGCGTTTCTCTTCTTCCTGATCTAAGCATCAGGCAGGCACAGTCCTCACCGTTCCTTTCACGTTGATACCACCTGAGGATCCGCTCCTCTCCTCTCTTCCTCCTCTTCCGTCATCTCTCGTTCCTCTCTCTCTCTCTCTCTCTCTCTCTCTCACATCACCTCTTCGGATACCTACTCGGTCCGCTCTGCCACTGCCGCGCGGGGCCTCATTACCCCGATCACGACTCGAAATGAGACTCGGCGGGGCAAGGAAGACGAGAAACGGACACGGTTATATTATAAGAGACAGAAATAATGCTCGCTTCCCTTTTTTCTCCACCCGGGGGACCTTCCGACCGACCAACCGACGTGGCGTTTTACCCTTTCGGCGAAGACAGCGCGCATATATATATGCGAGAGAATTTGTACCTTGAAATTTACACGTGAGATTGCGAAAAAAACATGTAATTGTAGAAATTGCGCGCGCGGAGAAAAACTCTGTGTGTGAATAAATAAAACCGTGACCTAATTTCACACGTATATATATATATATATATTTCTACATTTTCTTCTCTAAGTTACCGTAAACGTTATAAATCCTATCGATTTCATGCAGTTACACGTTCTTGTATTTTTACCGTGATATTTACGAAATGACGAAATTTTTTTTTACGATTTCACTGCTTCTTATACAACTTTCCGGCACGTACAGGAGATTTAGAAAGCAATCGCGAGAAGAAGAAGACAAAGTATAGGGGCGAGGGGGAAAAGGGAAGAGGAGGAGAAGGCGGCGAATAGGTTCGATTCAGTAACGTCGCAAGCGAAGCGAGCAGAAGATAAAAGGAAGAGTCGCGCGAGCGAAGAGCAAAAACAACATGGATCCCGCACCGGATCGATCGAGAAGCGACCGATCGATACCTGGTATTACGCAGACGTGCACGTGAGTCGTACGTGAGTGCACGAGCATGCCGGGCGTGCCGTCGGCAGATAGATTCAAACCGGGTGAAAAGAGTTATCCGAAGGCGAAGGAGCTGCTAAGGATGAAACGGATAGCCAGGTCTCTCTCTCTTTCTCTCTCTGTCCTTCTCGTTCTTCGAGTCTGACAGAAGGTAAGAAAATTGCATCCACCAACGCGCTCGGTCATTTCGCACCACGCTCGAAAGCCCGAAACGCGCATCGAAGTTCGAAACTGCTCATTAGAGAGACGCGAAGAAGGAAAGAAGTGTCGAATGAATGAGCGGTAAATGGAATATCTCGACGAGATTACATCCATTCATGCGGATGTAGGTGGAACTGAAATCCATCGTTGGCCGGAGCCTGACATTTGGTCCCTGATGATCTTTCGGACTCAAGTCTAACGAGTCTCTGCACCGAGACAGGCTCGCGCGTTCTTTTAAGCGCGCAATATTCTGAAACTTCGCGCGAAATAAACGAGCTAATTACGATGGTCGATCTATGCGCGAAGGTGTCTCGAGGTGACGAGAAGTCTCGTTTCGGAGAAGACAGGTGACGGAGGACCTGATCGCGCGACGTGGTACACCCGAGGGGAGTAGGGGCGGCGGAGAAGGAGATTAGGGCAAAGAGAAACCGCAACGTAGCTTCAAAGAGGTCTCGCCAGCCAGGGGCGCGTCTACTTAACTTTGATCAGGTCGAGACCGCTGATGCGAGACGAGCCGTGCAGAAATAAAGTGCCTTGCCTCGACCTTCCCGCCTTTTTGCGTCCTAAATTATCTCGATAGTAACGCGAAATGTCGAGACTCTATTGCTAGTGGGGGAAGGCGATCGCGCGCGTATCGCCGCCGCGCCGTCGCGCGAAGAAAATAGTTTCTGTTTTTGCCGACCAGGCAAATTTTTACTGTAATTGTAACGATTTAATTCGTTGTCGCGCTATTTAAAAAAGATTCCCCGACTATTTTTATATTCGAAGGAAGAAAATTTCCATCCGATGGAAAAAGTAGGAAAATTTCTCTTGGATGACGAGCTTTGAAAGTTTGTTGTGACCGATAACGTCTCTTCGCGAGGAGAGGACACTTTTTCCTCGTGCCACGGCGACGCAACGGTGCATCGGCGAGATCGGCGGGAGATGGAAACGGCAGGTTGAATGTCGTTATTACGTTGAATTAGAGGGTGCAGAGCCGGAACGAGGTATGAAACTATTACCTCGCGAAACGGCAGAGGTCTCCTCTCTTTCCCTTCCTCTCTCTAAAACTCTCCTTTCCTTCCATAATCTCTCTCTCTCTCTTTCTCTTTCTGTCTTCACCCTCCCGCAACGAAGGGTTGGGTAGAGTTAGTGCATATTTTCAAGCTGTTCTCTCTCTCTCTCTCTCTCTCTCTCTCTCTCTCTCGCTCTTTCTCTCTCTCTTTCACGAGGCACGAGGATGCTGCGCGAAGAGAGCGCGAGATGATGATAGCCGCATCACGAATATCCATCACAAACTAAAGGAGCAAATAGAGCAGAAGATGTTTCTACTTAGCACTTAGGCGAGCACTACGTAAACCTCTACTATGATGCAAACAAGCGCAAATCTCTGTGAAAATGTGATGTCTATCTTTCGAAATGTGTACGTCAAACAAAACTATGTATTATTAAATAATTCGAACTTCTCTCTCTCTCTCTCTCTCCCTCCCTCTCTCTCCCTCTCTCTCTCTTCCTCTTTCGTTTCAAAAAAAAAAAAAGAATACGAAAGTTGAGATATTAAGAATAATAAATTTTTAGTATGTTTACTCAGTGTTAACGTATTTAAATAAAAAGTCTCTTAAAGCGTATCTTAATACAATAATTTATAAATGTATGTTATGTAAAAACACGCTAAAATGAGAAGAAGTGTTACGTTATTGCTTTGCGTATGAAACAGATCAAACTGACTTATCCGTTCAAAGAGAAGCGAATCAGAACTCACCGCCGTGTTGAGGACTACGCTTGTAGCAATCTTGATGAGCGGAAGAGCCGCCGGTAGCCCCGAGGTGTGTACTGGAAGCCGGCGATGCGGTCGGGTCGGTGTTGTTGGGGTTGGTGCAGGCACCGCTAACCGAATTCGTGGTGACGTTGTTGCCGGTCTGTTGGTCGTGTAAGTGACTGCTGTTGTGATGATGGTGATGCTTATTCCTTCCGAAGGACTCGAGTTCTCGCAAGTGGGATCTGAACGAGGTTGGTGCATCGAGGAAAGGTCTCTGTCCCAGACCGAGAGCGCGAAATTGCTGATGTTGCTGTCCTGAAAATAAATTATGCACAATGCGATGCGCACATGTAGATTTCACGAATTCGCTTGTAATCTCGAGTAGGTTGCGATCTTGTCGTTCGTACAGACACGGAGAGATTTTAACGATTTAAATCGGTATTTTTTTCTCTTGATACAAATCATGTCGCGAAGAAAACCGATAAAGACTTAAAAAAAAATAAAATAAAATAAAATAAACAGACACATTTTAAATATTTCTCCGCGAGATACATATTGCGAAGTTTTATATTAGTTTAGTCTGCGACGCGATTCGAACACGCGGAATCCCTAAATCGCGGGAGATTGACCAGCGCGCGCGTGTCTCCGTCATTAACCCAATAAAGCGGGATAATGAAGAAACTCGACCTCTCTTCCCTCGATAGACTTCAATAGCATTCCTCGCATAACCGTGGACCTCGTGGATAGACAGAATCTCGAGCCAAGTATCGTGGCGCGTACATAACGCAGATACTCCGATTTCCCCTAATATGCCGGATCCTAGCCGGTAAACGCTTGATACATATTGTTACGCGACAATGCACATGACTCGGCACATGCATCACCGTCAATCAATCGAAAATGCATATACAGATGAGACCGAATAGATTTGACACGGGAGAACAAAGTTTTCAAGTGAAAATTACATACAAGCATTACGTGTTTTACCAAGAAGTAAGTTGGATGAAATTTCAACGCAACGTATCGTTTCCTAACGTGCCGGAAGTTTCCGCTTCCGCAAACTGCCAATATTATTATTTGCACATATATGTATTGTATAACAACAGAATCTCTAGAATCCATCCGCCCATCACCGTAAGCAATAGAAGTAGCACATTTGCCCTGACTCGTTCGTTCCGCGCGCCTCTCTCGGCCTTTCCCTCTCCTTTTTCTCTTTCAACGGTTTCAGCATCGAGGAGAAGCGAGAATCAAGAATGGGAGCCTAGGCGCAAATTGTTATTTCTCGCGAGCAGAAGGTGGGGAAGGGGAGATAAGGAGGGAAAAGGAAAGAGAGACGACGACGACGACGAGAGGCGAGAGAAGGACGAAGACGGAGGAGCGAGAGATAAAGGAGGAGAGAGAGACACACCTCCGGCCACGAGGGCGAACGACAAATAAAGTTCGACCGCAAACTGCACGAAATTGTCGGCGAGCCCAGATGGTCAGCTCCAGTGCTCCGACCGATGCCTACAAGATTATTCCTTGCTACCGACTACCACGATCGGCCCGCGCCACGAGGGCTTGCTACAAGAGAAGAGGGCCCGCGCGTACAGGATCCCCGCGAGGATCCCACGACTTCCCACGTACCGGACGCCGATAATGCTACGAAAATGTACGAAGCGTTACGCGGCGATGAGCTCGTCGATGCGCTCTTTGTTTGATATGGATACTATTCGTGAAGGATCGAACAACAGAGCTTCGTTTGAGAAAACGTCTCTAGGATTTTTATTTTTGACAAATTTGAAAAAAGCCGATTCACTAAAACTACTAAGTATACGTTCGAAATTCTTCGCACAAGGAACTTGTGTTATAACGAACGCAACGTCTGGCGACAATCGAATCGCGAAATTGCGCCAGTCGCTCGATCGTGTTTCGCGCGTGATTATGCGTATATGTATAAAAAAAAAATGTTTAATTAAAATAAATAAAAATAACGGTGATATATAACACCTTCATCAATTGCCTCTCTGGAGCATAGATAAGCAAGAGAAGAGCGAGAGAGAAAGAAGGTAGAACGGAGAGAACAATAATTCCAATCTCGACGGCATGAGTGGTGGGCTTATCTAATCAAAGTGTGGCGGTCCCCGGGAGGACGGAAATAGCGCGGCTTTTTCCTCCTCTCTAATAACAGGGGCCCCTCCCTCCGCCCGTCTTACGTCCTCCTTGACGCCAGTTACCAGACCAGCGCAACGTTTTCGTTAGAATTTTATTCTCTCTCTTTCTTTCTTTCTCTTTCTCTTCCTCTCTCCTAAAATGTTTTTTTCCCTATTCCTTCGCGTCAACGTGTTTCGCGGTATCATCTGCGCACATCCGCTTTTGATTTCAGATCGTCGTGACGATTTGTCGCGAGTAATTCTTCTTCCGGCGGTTACTATTCTAGTGGAGCGTGTATATTCTCAAGCGGAAGCCTCACGAGATCGGCCTCACTTCTCGGGACGCCGCTTTATCAGGAGGTGGTCTTTAATCGGACTTTTCGGCGCCGATAGAGCCTTCCTCTGAAACCGGTATCAGGATCAAGAGCTCCGGCCACGAGGAAATCCAATCGCGAAGTAGTCCGCCGTTCCAATTTTAACATTTTGATTGACGTCCACCGACCGTCGAAATTGCTTCGCATGGATTCCTTTCGTCGCTATCGGTTTTCTCGAAAACTACATTTAAGGGCACGTCGATTGGCGGCAACGCGCGATTTTGCGGAGATATAAAGCGAAAACGTGCATCGATCTCGCAAGAAACCGACGACGAATTGTCCTCTCATCGTCGGCCAAAATCGGCATTCGTCGTCGTGTATATTTCGCGATCCGAGATATCTCGCGTAATCCTTATCAAAAAATGTGAATGTCACGTCTTTTATCGTCAAACAAAATTATATAAAAACAAAAAGGTTTTTTTGTTTTTATCAGAACGATCGTGTTAAAACCGACAAATCATTTTGCAAATCTATGATACTATGTTACTAATAGACAACATTCCGGCGGAACAATTGCGGAAAAAAAAGCAAATTCAATTTCGATCTTTGACTGACAGCACCCATCCGTCGATATTGTTTCGTTCTCCGCGCTTGCATTTCGATGATTTTGGGTTACGGTGACGGGCAGCGGCCACTTTGTTTCGCGAGCGCCTCTCTCTTTCCTCCCTCCCTCTTTCCCGGTTTATCTGCACCGCTCTCGATTCACATCCCTGCACATTACTTTGTTTCGGTTATTGACAACTCGCAAATTATACTCAAACACTCCGTCACCAATGATCCGTCTAATAAAATGTTGACGTTATTGTATACTTTTTATTCTAATATTTTTCCGCAAAACAACTCGTCGCGTTCGCGCTCTATCAAAAAAAAAAAAAAGAATCAGTTTTGATCAAATACACGCATTACACATTTTCACTTCTAATATTTTCAATAAGACGAGAGAAACGAAAAAGTGCGCCGGATATTTCCTGCCGGATTCGCTCGTATTCTTCAAGAAACGGAAGGACTTCCGATTTTAAAGAGCGCTTTCGCGCGTTGCGAAGCGGCGAATTACGGAAAATTGCCCGATTACCGGCCACCGTCGTTTACGGACGGTAGGCACACAAAAGTGTGCGACGCGGAGGGATGATTTTCGATAACAAAAAGCTTGCGATTATGCACGCAATAATGAGAGCTGGCAGGTGCATTGAGAGCGTCGCGCATTGTTGGCAGGACAATAAAAGCCGCTGGCGGTTGTTTTGCACGACGACGACGGCGCTCGCGTATATATACGCCGGTTGTTGCTGCATAGATTGTCTCTCCGGGTGCGTGCCGGCCAATGAGGCACGCCATCGGCGATGCCAAACCCGTGTATGCAATATGTCGTCATGCGTGTTCTATTCCGCGACGGCCAGTGTGCCACGCGACACGCTTTGTTTTGTTCAACGACGTTCGTGTCGTCTCTTTCGGCAGAGAAAGAGCCAGTAGGTCGGCGACGCAACGTCCGGCCTGCTCGAACCGATTTATAAACGACGTAATACGCCTCTCGTTAAAAGCGAGAGCTCCGCCTCTTCCACCGTGAATTTGTCAACACGAGTGATAAACATAAAAACAGAAAAAGCATGCGAGCCGCGCGACGCGATACTGCAAATTATTTACGCATTTTTTTTGTAACAGGTCTGTCCAAAAGTTAATTTTATTAGATTGATCATTAAAAAATAAAATATTTATGCTACAGTGAACGTGCGACCGATGCATCTTCTTTTTTATACGTTTGCAAGACAATATTTTATTATTTTCTTTGTGAAAATTAAATAAATTTTATTCACAAGTTAGATTTGTGTTTACAAAAATTAAGGGGAGTGAAATTGTGTCCGAACATCTTCGTGGGGAGGAGAAGAGAAGCGGTGCATTAAAATCGTTGAACGCCGCAAAGAGATAGGCGCGACTTGAAACTTTAACTCAACCGTTAAGTGCACTTTATGCCGGCTGGAAAATTGACGAGCTTCACGCGTTTTTGCACCTGGTCTCGCTCGTCACGCGGGTCGCGGGAGTCAAGCAGTAAAAACATCAGTAAAATCAATCACGCCCGACCATTTCGAAAAAAACAGCGGGGCCGGCGGGTGCCTGCTCCCATCAATACTTTATACAACAAATGCGAAACGCCCGCAAAAAATTGCCGCGTTTTCGCGGTTAACTCCGCAACGGCTATTAATCTGATATCGAAATAACGATCATTTTTTTTTTTTTATTCGCCGCGGATGCATCCGAAAATAGGTGTCGGGCGGAACGTCGAGCGCGCACAAGCGCGCGATATCTCCTTTCGGATGCATCCGACGGATGCGAGGACGGCGGACGGGGGAGGGAAACGAATTTGCAGTCGAGTTATAAAATTGGAGAGTCGGAATAAGCCACCCTTCTGCTATCTATTTCCCTTCTCGACTTTCACTGCGTTTCGCGTGATTCTATCAATTTCGGGGCCGACCGATAATGAGTTCGCCAACAGAATGTTTTAGCAATTTTTTGGGGGGTTTACGCGGCAAATTAGCGTAAGTGAGTTAACGTATCGGGCGCGCACGAACCTACGCTTGTAAAAGCATTGTCTTCCGTGTGTGCGCGTTTCGCGTTGTGCACGTGTGCGTGGGTGTGCGCGAATAGTCCCGACCCGAAACACGCACCCGAGCGCGATACGCACGTCGACCACTGCATCATCGCGCACCATCTGCTCGGTAATGACTCCCCATTACCGCGCACAGGGACTTTCGTTGAATTATCGGGTACATTTTCAGGGAATCCCCAAAGCGCGCGGCGTGGTGCGGCAGAATAGATCTCGCGATCGAAGCGTTGCGCTTTCATAAAGTGTCACATGATCCACTTACTCGTTTTCGATCGCGGCTCCCGCGGTCCGTCGACGGTCACCTTAATCGCCCTGGTGTACGTCGCTACTTGGGGCGGCGTCGTTGACACGGTAATGGTAATGCTGAAACTCTTTCCTGTGACAGAAAACGATATTGTAAAATTAGTTTCATTAGACAGCGTAATCTTGTCATTAATTAATTTTTTTTTTTAAGTTATATTGCAACTAATTCAAACCCACATTAATGTTCTACGTAAAATTATTAGTAGATACTTTTACGTGCTTTTAAATTTAATATTATCTTTCTCGAGAATATTACATGTACAATCTGAGAAATTATTTTCTCGCGTGCAGATACTTAAGTAATTCTTGTTTATTTATTTTATTCATTAAGCGCTAATTAATATACTCCTCGGTTTAACTTTTGATTAATTACGACAAAAGAGGAAGCTAATCTGCAATTGCGACTTCGCAATTATGTCTATTCGATCTTAACAAAGCATTCGGTATTCTTAAGCATGTTAAAAGATAATAGAAGAGGAGTGGATGCTCGGAGGTGGAGCAGTCGTGTACATATATCATTGGCGAAGGTCTGGAAAGAGAGAGTTGAAGGTCCGGTTATATTAATTCCTTCTCCATAAACGTCCGTCGGAGAGATTGACTACGCGCTCTTAAACGGCCGCATCGCG
Organism: Pseudomyrmex concolor; assembly: GCA_014839585.1. Classification (NCBI taxonomy): domain Eukaryota; kingdom Metazoa; phylum Arthropoda; class Insecta; order Hymenoptera; family Formicidae; genus Pseudomyrmex; species Pseudomyrmex concolor. The sequence goes on from QVOB01006751.1 coordinate 24,398, forward strand.
CGCTAATATGCATTCGGTAATTCGCCGCTCTTTCACAGCTCTTCCGTTTGGCAAAAGAAGCGGCCAGTTGTCCCTTCAGACCGATTGTTCCTCCTCGGACAGAGAAAGGGTTCCGTCAGCGGGATGTGAAAAATTTACACACGAACTTTAGCGCTCTCACGTTATTTACGTTCTTCCGAATTAGAAACGGGGTAGAAGTTCGGTACGGATTTTTGAAGCAAAACATTACTGCCACGGATCAAAGAGGACCGGAAAACGAGTAGTCGACCGTCAGTAAAGCCGACATAGCAGGCGATAACTTGACGAGAACGATTCGTACGATGCCATCTATTTCGCGGGAACCGTTCTCAAAACACTCGAGTGTCAACTTGTCTAATATGACGAAACACGACCAAGACTGGCTGTTTACGCCCAAAAGAGACGATACCTAACGCGCCGCGGACATGCAATCGTTTGTGTTGGCGTAAATGTCAACGATTTGTAATTGTCTCCCCTTGGTGCACCCAGTTCCACCTCGCTGTGTCTGTCAACATGATAACCGGCATCAAACACCGCCAACCCCGCGCCACCCCCTCGGGAGCTGCAACTGACTGCAGAGCTACATGGCGTTATATCCCAGTTATATCGTGGCTCTCTCCGCTCTTCTCCGCGATAGACCCACCATTCCTGTTGTGTCCTCTGCTCGGTCCCAGGATACCTCTCACGGCCGTCATTGCCACCGTCATCGTTCGCATCTGTCGCGCGCAAAGTGCAGTCAGAATTCCGATTCATGTATTTTTTTGTTTTTGTTTTTTTTTTTTTTTTAATCAAAATGTGATTCTTTTTATGCGACTTCTTGTGAGACAAGATATACAAAATGCAATTCGGTATATAAAATAAAACAGTACCAGAAAATTTTTATCATTTCAATTGTTATAAAAGAAAATCAAGCCAGAAACAGACCGGCCAAAAATTCTAAAGTTTTGAGAAAAATTATTTTAGACTATATCTTTACACATAAAGTTACATTAATTTTGAACAAGTCGAAAAATTCAATTTTATGCGCAAAAACATCCCGTTTATGCAATCTTCAAGTGTTAAGACATTCCGCACGGAAAATCCGTCGAAGTCGAGAGGGAGGTGAGGAAGAGGTGGCAGACGATCGGAAGGGTCGCGCGCTACGCTGGACTCCCTCTCCCCCTACCCCTAGTCGAGTCCATCGCATTTGGGGCTAATAATGCCGCACAGCCGATTCCCCTCTCCGGCGCCCGGACCTGCGGTTAATACTCGATGATGGGAACGGTCATCTGCAGAGACAGGACCCGGTCTGTGCATTCGCGAAACGGTGGACGGACGGGCGGACGAGCGAACGGACGGATGGACGAACGAACGGACAGACGGACGGACGGGCAGACAAAACCGGGCCACGCGCGTATGTGGCACCTATATAACGTACAGCATCACAGCTCGACTACTCACGATCTCTCCCCCGCACGCGTGTGTACGTGTCGGTGCGTTGGCAACACACCGACGACCGAGATGAGCGCGCCAGCCCAAACCGCCCACACACAACCACCTGAAACCACTCGAAACCGTCCGTTAATACTCGTAGCGACGAGGAGCGGAGGGGACGAAGTTGCGTAGGGTTAAGCGAGCAGCGGCAACAGCAGCAGCACATCGGGGTAGAAAGGCTAAAAAGGGGTGGGCGAAGGAGAGCAGAGGGAGAGACGCATATGTCGGTGGTAGGAACGAAGCGCGGAGGTCCCAGAGTCTCCCAACAGGATGTCTCTGCAATTGTCAAATAATTACTATCGGCGGTAATTTCAGCCGTGTCGATATAGACTGCGGTATATTACTAATTATAGGCACGAGCCGCTTACGAGCCTCCGATGATGATGATGATGATGATGATGATGGAACGATCGTCGTCGTTGTTCCCCGGTCCTCTTTGATCCGACACTACTATATCTCGTTTCTTTCCGCCCACAGTGCGTTTTTGAGATGAACCTCTCGCGAGTACACGCGAGAGGCGATAATTGTCGAGAGATCCTATACAAGAGGATATCCGGATACGGAAAAAGGAACCTAACGCAACTTTTAAACGCAACAAGCTTGTGAGCTTATAATACTACACTTTAATATAAAAAGTAACTCGCTAAACGACTTGCGGTTATTTCATGTTATTTTCTTTTTTTAGCGTGACTTTAATAGTCGGCTGATTAGAGGTAATAAAGCGTGAGGTGTGATCGGAGTCGTAATCCTTACGCGACACAACGGAAGACACGTGTAAAAGCAATTTCAATCGGATGTAGGGAGAAAATTGTGCGGTGAGAAAAATTGTGGGAGGTCATATCAGCCCTCAACTCACACGAAGTCGCTGAAAAATAATCTCGTCGCGTCGCGGCACGATCCGCGATCGCTCTTTTTAATCGAGGAAAGCAGCAACCGATTTTTCGTGGCCTCGCCGTTTTAAAATCCCCGCTGCAATTTCTTGATTTAGTTTGCCGGCGGATGCGATGCAATTCCATCAAATTAATAAGTCGCGGAAACAAAACCTCGATGAGGTAGAGGAGGAGGAGGAGAAGGAGGAGAGGGGGGTAGCCGGGTTGCCCGATGGTGGTGGTTGGTATCAACACGCCAAGGGCGGTTTGGTCAATCGCCGAAATTGAGTATTATGGATTATCGGGGAGAGATTGAAACGATACAAAAAAAAAAAAAAAATACAACGAAAAAAAAAAATACAACAACGAGCTGAAAAATGGACAAAGGGATCGAAGGATTTCGGGCGGCGGAAAGTGTCTCTTTCGCTAATTGACTCCGGAGATGTCGATGCACCTGCGTGCCAAGAGGATGTGAAAATAGCTGACCCTGCACTTCACGATCAAATCAAATGAAACATAGATGATGCGTTACGGGATGAACATCCCGCCGCCGTGCGCGAACAGTCCGGCCTGTTAATTCATAAACGCGTCCTCCGGATCATGGGGTGCAAAATGCATTTGTAGGCTTTGATAAAGCCGCCTGCTGATCCGTGAATAATTATCATCGCCGAGAAATCGATATCTCGATAATGCAAACAGGTCAAACGTGATAAACAGTTTGTAAGACATATATAAACTATATACAATTCCCGATGAAAATTTTCAATGCTCTTTGTTATACTCTCTTTTTATATTCCCGATATTTTCGTTATCTCGGTCAATTGACAGAATGTTTTGCGGTAGCACTCTGTTTTCAATCTCGGTTTAATCAATGTTGCTTTGATATTTTTATTAATTGATGTGCGCGCGAAAGAGCCGCAAGGGTTGTCGGAAAATTAGGGTCGAAAATTAAACAAGTCAAGAGCATCGATCGAGAGTCGCTGGTTGATTTTGGCAAGTCATCCTCTTCGTCCATATCCGTCTATATTCGTCGGATGATTTCTGATTAACGGCCAGTTGTTTCGAATGCTCGGTTGGGGCTTGTGGCAGACATCGAGTAATGACTCTGGGGGGTGGCAGGAGAGCGGAAACTCGCGCGGACGGGGGATGCACGAGGGGATGAACGAGGGTGGCACGATGATGATGATTACAATAACCGTGATTTTAGAGGACTGGAAATCGCGGCACGCGCTTTTGCTCGTCCTGATACACATAGCGCGAATCTCCCGTATGAACTTCAATATGATCAAAGGTATTGTAGATTGCATTCGAGAGGATAATTGGAAACTTTAATAAGATACATCTTTCACAAACATATACATTTCTGTCGATCACGACGAAACAAAATATGTTAAACACGTGTGTGTTAACACGGGGAAGTGTTTTTTTTTCCGAACAAATGTGTGTTGAATATTAAAGAGAATAAAAAAAAAAAAAAAAAAAAAAAAAAAAAAACTTCTGCCGACGAACCGAAGGTCGTTGAATTTTGCGACTTGATTTTTCATCAACGCGGTAGAATTCCGTAGCTCTGCGCAACAGTTCTCGTCGTTACCAGCACGAACCGTCACTAGGGTCCCGTCGCCAACTTCGCCGAGAGCGACCACTTTGAATGCCACCGGGAGCGTTTTGTTGGATCGCCAGTGCGTCGGAAGTTGACTGCACAGAAAGTACGGGGATCCTGAAAACAAAGTTTCAAAGATTTTTATTATCATAAAACATCGTTGTATAATTTGCAAACGCAAGTAGAACGAGCGTTACAAAGAAAAGATAAGAATATCTATTTGATCTAAATCTCTAATTGATAAAAATTGATTAAAATTTCAACTGATGACGTTGATCACTTTTTCAACAATGGTTTGAAACAATTCTGAAAAAAGTTTCAATTACATAACAAATACAAGAAATGTGTTTTCATATCTACGCATGTCGTGGCGTTGTCGTTAAAAAAAGATATCGATTAAACCTTGTTAATAAATTTTTTATTCTCCATTCTCTCTCTTTTTTTTACAAATTACTGACATAGAACACTTATAATTATTGTCAAATGTTATTCAAATTGATTAACAATTGATTGATTATGTAATATATGTAAGAATCAGTTTTCGAACCTGTCCTGACCAATTCTCCGGGATGTTCGGCCTGTGCCTCGTCGACGAGTCTTTCGGTCCACCATAATTCGCCGACGGCGGCGGTCTCGCTCATCTCGCCACCGCCACCTCCGGTGTCGGCGTTGTCCACCTGATGGTACCTACTGTTCACACTTTGCAACGGCGCCAGGGAAGGACCACACGGGCCGGCGCCTTCGTGGGATCCAACGGTGCCGTAATTCTCCCCGCAGCCCACGGAACCCACCGGTAGATGCATCCCATCGGCCAGTAGCCGCCCCTCGTCGCCCAAACACGCACTCCCCGGCCGGAACGTCGTGATATTTCACTTACTTCGTCGTGCCTCGCTACCAGCACTCCCGACGACAGGTCTTTTCCCGTTTGTGACAGATCAATCGTTCCGTTTTCTTTTCGATAACTTTATCGATTCTCATGATCGATCGCGAAATCGTCATAGTTCCAGATCGGAATCTTAATACCGCGAAATCGCGTTCCGCTTTTGTTCCATGATGATCGACATCGCAACTGTTTTCAACTGAATCCCGCGATGTACCGTTGCACTTCTTGCGCGATGCGTTATAACCGAAGACTCTGATTTCAAGTAAATTTGTCGCACTGCGTCTATCAACAGTTCACTCAACATCCCGCAGCATTTCGAACTGTCAACAACATACTCCTTTTTCTGTCACAGTGTACAAGATTACTTTAAAAAAAAAAAAAAAAAAAAACAACGTTTTCGGCAACGATTTTATCTGTATGTGTCACAATCATCTGTAAAATCATCTGTATGTGTCACAATCTCTACTCCTACAGGTTGTCGCTACGTGATGACCCAGACATCGATTCTTTGAATCCGGTATAACGTCACGGCACCACACTCGGACAAACGATGCGCACTTTTCCTACATATATACGCTTTCTTAACATTTCCCGCTGATGACGACTGTCTGCGTCATGATGCGCGATCAGTCGGCGATCCTCTCATACGAACGTCAGTCGCGGTCGACGGTGCGCGACGTAATGCCGCGCGGAACAGCTCGGCGGACCGCGTGTTCCGCGCGTAAGCGGCCCGGGACGGCCTAAACCCCGCGATTCTGGACCCCCGCCGCCGCTTCTGCCCCCGAACTGACGCCCCCGGCGGCTGGAACGGGCTATGCTCAAGCGCTCCCACCATGCCGCAAGCCGTCCGCCCCACGTCGCGTTGTCGTCGTCGCGCCACTTTTCGAACTGAATCGCGATCTCCGTGATGCGAAGCCTCTTTCGTCTTGACGACAATTTTTCCTTTCTTCAAGCTGTCTTTGCTGTTCGGTCTCGAATGATCCGTTACTTCGCGAGAGAAACTGGCGGTACACGCCAGTCAGATTACGCGTCAGCAGACGTGACATGCATCGTGATACACGTTAGAATAAATTCGTGGGATTTCCCGTGTGTCAGCGCACTCCACGTTTTCCTACACAATGACTAATGTGATTTCTATATTGCGTATTAATTCGTAATTAATGTATTCAAGCAACTGGTTTTGAGATCGAAGAATCCCGACAAAGATTGATTTATTGAAAGATGTCGATCTTGATATATCAGTCCTCGATTCGGAATTTACATCGGTTGAGAATGCTTTTGACGCCGTTCAGGTCACTTCTCTCTCGCCGATAAAGGGGAACTAGCCGACAAAAATCTCAACGTTATCACGTGATTTCCTACAATGGCCCGGCCTCTCGGTGGCTGCGATATCGCGATGGCCCAGCCTTCGGGCGATTCTTCCCCTCCTTTCTTTACGGAGTACGCGATGTGGGGGTAGAACGCGTCATGTGACGATAATATTAACTGAGAGACGTATCTTTCAATAATTGTCTACCATAACGTAATTTCAAAACAATTTTTTTATTATTTATTTTTATTTTATTATTTGTTTTTATTTTATAATAACTGAGAAGAGAGAACTGCAAACAAATAAAACTGCAAAAAAAAAAAAAAAAAAACAAAAATGAACATGTCACTTATCTCGAAAATATATTCTTTTTATCTATATATATGTATAATTTTTAATATATATATTTGTAATATTAAAAATATAATTTATATATAAGTTTATATAAAGTAAATAACTTTTGACGATCTGTGATTTGATTATAATTACCAGATCAAATAATATTTCGAGACAGAAGAATTTGTTCTAGATATATTATATGATATATCGTGCGGCATATAAATTGATTTCTTCTGATTTTCGCAAAATCTCAGCGCACAACATCCCATCAGGCAACGGCAAGGCGTAACAAGTGTCCGTGTGACGTCACTCAGCTTTCTGGAGGCGGAGCCTCCCGTTGGGGAAGCAGGTGGTGGGATCAAACTCTCCCGCATCATGCATCGCACGCCCCACCCCCGCGATTTCATTACTTTGCGTCTCCGCCGCTTTCCTCCTTCTCTCGACCCCTTTTCCTTTGCCGTGGAGGCTTGAATCTCTTCTGAGAGATTGCACGACTGGACACACTAGCCTAAGTGAGTGATGTTCTACAGTAGTCGGCCATTGTTGTATAATAACGATACAATTTTTGCAATGCAAGTCCAAATTTTCAATTTGCGTGTGAACCAAGCAAGCAGTCTATCTTTTCATATGTACATAAATGTCACATAAAAATTTTATAAATACATAAAATATATTGCATCTAAAAATAATATATATGTAACATATAGTGCCAATAAGTTTATTTTAATAATTTAATACAAATAGTTTGATAGAGGCGTCGTAAGTTTTCAAACTTTCATATAACTTGTCAAGATTCTTCGATTTTCGTGTTATACTTGTGTATCCAGACCCGCCAAAAATCGCGGTCACACAATGTTACTGTGCACTGTGGTCTGCTAAAACGCAATAGAGAAGGTAGGTGCGGTTTGCCGCGTTCACAAGAATGCACAGGTGAACAACTTCTTACGTGTGCTCCTTGTGCATGTGGGAGTAAGTTTACCGATTGCTCGCCTTATCCGCATCGCGGAAATGCTTGGAATTGCCGCAAAAATCGGCGCTACAATCAATCGTGAGACCGCAACCACTACAACCGCATTATTTGTATGTTACAAGAAATAACGATCCAAGAATTAAGACATTAACTGTTTCGAACGTTTCCTCATCAGTGAGATAACTTGGTGATGAAAAGACGAGATGATAAGAAATCTAAAAGTGAATGCACTTGTTCATAAAGGATACGTAGGTATAGATTCAATAAAATCACAAAAAATATTATTATTGTTTAATTTATAAACGACAATCTTGTGTATACGCGTGTATGTGATTATTTTTAATTTAACGTAAGTAGAAAATACAATAATGCACACACGTAATGTGTTTGACACAAATTTCGTGTCTATACATAACTTTAGACAAGACATGACTTTAGACAACTATTCTCTTCACATTTTTATGCTAAACAGAAGTTTAACCGGCCGCGGCATCTGACTCAGATTCGATCTAAAAAGGAGTCATTAATAAAACATTATTCAACTGCGACAAGATGTGACTGACGACTGCATTAGGCAGTACGAGATAACAGATTAACAACGAGCGGCTAAAAAATAAGTAGAAGAATTGACGGTTTTTTTTTATCAGCGCGACGATATCGCTCTGAGCCACTTCCAGCGCCACCGGAAAAGCTTGCAAGACCGTCTTATCGTTGATTTCTCAGGAAAGTTGCTTTCTCAGCTATAAGTGTCGGCTTATTATAAAGTATATTATTATCTACGGTATATTATCGACTCTTATCACGTCACAATCACAAAATTTAATTTAGTTTGTTGCTAAGCATTTTGATTTTGCATTAAAACAATCTCGTATAAAAATAATCTCGAGATTATTAAAATATTTTTACTACCAGCTTTTATAAATTACATTTTTATCACGAAATAAGTTTTTTGTCAAATAACTTAGTTTTTACTAATTGAAAAAAATATTTGTATAATTAATAAATTATAAAAGATAATTAAATTGTAAATTACACAAAAAAGTAATTAAAGAGGCCTGAATTTTAAAAGATCGAGAAGTCATCATAAAGAAGTTGTCAGAGTTTTTTTTTTTTAACAAAGAACAGTAAAGTATTAACAGAATGAAAAAGATTGACAAAGCGCGCGACAGCAATTATTATGTTAATTGTTTTGTGAAAAAGATTTTGCATATACATATTGTAGAACCGATACGTATAACCAATTATTTAAATAATATTCATCAAAAGAACGGGTGTTATCTCTTACGATCTTATTTATTGTTATTAGTCTGATTATTTTTATTAATATATAAATATAACGTAACAATAAACGTGTTAATAATATAATAATAATATAACACAAAAAGAATAGTAATAATATATTTATATCTTATTTTATGATCAAGTTATGGCGCGCGTTACAAAATTTAACGATGAAAGAAAAGTCTTTATTTTCTCGGTAGACAAAGGCGAAGCGCGTCGTTAGACGTAAGTTAATTTGCCTTCTACGCAAAAGCCAAGCTAATGAACTATAAATAAGGGAGAAATACTTGCGCCAAGTGGCCAGCCGCACTTACTGACCCTTCGTAATTAAAATCCCGTCCTAAATCAAGACTAGGGACGCGATTAGACGAGGATCGCTCCTGCTCCGTCAGCTTACGACCAAATCCGCCGCGACCTTTACCTACTTGAACCCCTCATCTCTCCCTTGCTTCTTACATGCGTGTATATTTGCAGAGGTCAACACTATCGCAAACAGATTTCTTCTTAGAAATCAGGATGAAAAAGTGTCTAGCTAATAAGTATACTAATATATTGTAATTACAAAAATTTGATATAATGAAAAGTATCATTAAAATTAATTCTATAGTTTTCTCAACAATTTTGTGTCGAAACAATCTAACGATATGAGAGATATCCGCGTGGTACCGCGCCAATTATTTTTATTACAAATAAAAAATTAAGAATGTGGTCTCTCTCGTGACGGAGCGATTCTTTCCGTTTCCGTTTCGATATAATTCTTCTTCCGTTAATCCGGGGCTACGAAGCGTGCAGTTAATAATCCTTTTGCGGGGAACACGCGATAAAATGAAGGCGGGAGGATTAATAAGAAGTACAAAAAAGAAATTTGGTGGAGAGACGATGCGGGGATCGAAGAAACAGCGTCGCAAATTTTCGAAATATAATTTTTTTACTGTATAAAAATATAACAATGGATGGTTGAGAATCATAGTGGTGTAAGTCACAATTTAGCTATTTCAAGTAAAATTATAGTTTGCGTTTGTTGTTTAAAAACATTCCAGAGACATACTAAAATTCCAAAAACATATCTACACTCTTAAAACAGCGTTAAAAAGCGTCTGTGTATGAAAAATGAATGATTGTGACGTTCTACAAATGAAATAACCAATTAAAATGGATTTCACTGTGTTCGTAAACATTTTGATTAGTAAAAATAATGAATACACTAATATTAAGTGTATACAAAGATGACGACACTTGTTTGTCACTAAACTTACACCGCATAGTGATGTAAATCCCGTAATAAAGTTCTTACTACTATGGTTCTAAACTTTACTCTCTTTGTTTAGTGACACAACAAGTGTCGCTATTTTTTGGCAAAAAAATAAAGTTACATGTGAATCGATTTTGAAGATAAATAGAAGACATCCTGAAGATTTCAAAAATAATCTTAACTCAGATTTGAAAAATTTTTTGAACTTACATCATTATGATTCTCAATCCTCCAAATAGATATGCAACTTTTCTAAGATAATTTAGTATCTACAATATAATGCTTTTTTGATATGTATTATAAAATTTTGGAAAACATTGCAATGGTTATCGCAAAAAATTGAGGAAAAGGGCTGATTATTTTATAGGATTATTAACGAAAAGAAATACAGATTTTTATTAGAATGAAATTTTAATATATATTTAATTATAGTTCGCAAAACGTTTCTCTTTCATTTAATTCTGTCGCGTCGCGACACTTGGAGAAAGATAACTGACAGAGACGGTAAAACTGAAAAAAAGCGACGATATTTAGATATGTCAAATAGAGAATATCTCGAATACGCCCCGATTACAAACGAGTTGAAACACAGCTCTCCCGCCACCGTTATCTTCCGTTCTCATATGTCCCTCTCGGTGGTTATACTTTCCCCGACCACCGACGTAGATACGTCCACCCTTGTATGTCCCGTTAATAAGCTTAATAAAGCCCCGTTGTGTCTCCCCGTATTGTCCGGTACACTCCAGATTCCAACGATACAGGGATGGCACAAGTTTCGCGTAACTTTGGAAAGTGGCGCCTGATGCAACCGATCTATCGTGCCGTACATATTTACTCCTATTTATTCACACTGTATTTATCTACTTGAAAATCACATTCTTGTAAAGTTTTAGAACACTGTCAGAAATTCATCATTTGTATAAAAAAAAGCGATAGTTCTTATCACGAAAACATATCGATGTTTTTTCTAATAAGAATTTTAAAAGTCTTGAACATTTTTATTTAAGACAAATCTCCCACATATATTGCAAATTAAGTTTTTACAAACATATAAATAATATAATAACTCATTATTTACATTTTATAGTATACAGCTGATATAAGTGTTATAAATGTTATAAACAAAAATGCAAAGACACAAAAATTATTACAATTTGCTAGTGGTGTGCTTCGGTTGTCGAAATTTACAATTTCTACCTCCCTGTGCTTACCGAAACGAGGAATGTAAGCTCAAACCTCTCGTCCGGCTTTGAGAAGGACATCAAAAGGATGATAATACACAGACGTGAGATTTGCTTCACTCCCTCTTCTTCTTCTCTCTCACTCTTGCACACGGTCAGAATTTCATCCTATTTAGTCACCCGGAGCTTTAAAGTACCTGCGAGCGCTTGGTCTCTCGTTTAGCTTGGATTGCACAGCGTAAATTGACTGAAGTATTAAGTGTGTGGAAGCATTTAAATAAAAACTGTCCCATAACACACAATACTCCATCTTGTAAACTGGGATTAAGAACAGCAAAATCAGCTTTATTGAAGCTCTTTGTCGCATGTATATATACATTGTACAGTTGCTATCTTCAAAAAGAAATACAAACAACGCAATCTTTTAATTATTGCAAATTTAAAAAATCTTACAACAACGTAGATATTTTGTGATAGATATTTTGTGATGTTCATTGAAACTGTACTTCAACTTTTTTAAAACTTCTTTATCATTTTAAAAAGCAAAATGAATAACAAACTGTATATTGTATATCTTACATGTTTATTTAAGATGTATATTCGAATACTGTATTTTTGCAGTTGTATAATAGTTACTTTACTTTACTTTTCACCGCAACCCGCACTATACAGCCCAGTATTTTGTAAAAAATTTTTAAACTATCTGAAATATTTATCCCGTATGAAATTGTGGATTGTTTTTTTTTACGATTTCTAAACATTATTAATAACAAAGGTTTTATGTAGTTCGATTTTATCTTCTCTATTCATATTAAAAAGTGAAAGATGTCTATTACGTTTTTATCTCAACGTTAACTATGATTAATTCACATCATAATAGACTCGATGTTTTTATTCCTTTTAACTTTTCTAATATTCTTCTCGGAAAATAACAATTACATCTCTTTCTGTATCTTGTATATTATATATAAAAAAAATATTATATTATCTTATTCATTATCTTTATATGCTATGTTCTTACTTCCATTGTCGGAAATCACTAGAGACATTATTTTTGGCAATCATTTTGTACATGTACAGTATTTACCGCATGTTTTGCACTTCTAGAAATTTGTAAGGATGACTCGCAGAGAGATATTGAGGGAAACATGCGGCAAATACGCGGCAAATACGCGAGGCACTACTGTAGTAACAAGTAAGATTAGTAGAGATTGAGCACATTTTGGTATCGCTAAAATGCTTTTTTCTTTTCTATACGCGCGAGTGTTGAACTGTTTACAAAAACTTTCTTTTATGTTAAGCAGCGTTTATACGCAATGATTAATAATATCAGCTAATTGAGTGACATTTATTGGCAACTCATCATTGCTGATATATTAGCCAATTTTGCAAGTATGTACATTGTTGCTACTGTAATGTAGAAAGTATACATAGATGTATATATTTTATAATTTAAAAAATTCTTGACTTTAAGAGAATTTTATTTAAATAAATAAAAATTTAAAAAATATATAATTAAAAAAAACTTTTGCCAAAATAATTAAAGCGTATATTTCTACATACTGTTCTGCATCTTAAAGAAATCGTAATACAAAAAACCGGTATTTATAAACTTGGCCATTAAACTTTATACAGCATTGTAAAATAAACTTAAGACGATCTTAGATACGTAAAAAAGGCATTCTGTTTTAAGGCATCTTAAATATGTCAAACTATGAATAGCGAATTTAAAAATTCGATAACTCATATCGTATCAAATAAACGTTCTATTGTTTTGACAATGTGTTTATCGCACATCTAATTGTAGATGTTTACTTATTTTTAAAATCAATTGTGGTATTATAACATTATATTTGTACTTCATCAAAAAATTAGATAGGTCTTTACATTAAGTCAAATTACGATCAATGATAGCTAAATAAATTTTTTTAAATAAAGATAACAATGTAATTACTGTTAGAGGCAGAACTATTCGACCATAAATTTACATTTTATTGGATATAAAATACAGCCAGTAGAAGCAAACCTATTTTCTGCTAATAAACATAAAACATTTTTTGTAATGTACCGCGAATTCTGTTGTTTGGCGGTTCTTTTAGATTTGGCGAAGACATATCGAAAACGTTGTAAACTATCATATTTGTAGTAAGTAAAAAAACAGTCGGTAAAACAGTTCACTTTATTTTTGCTCTTGAAGAGTGTTACATTATCTACTGTAGAATATATTTACTTCGTACTTTTCTCATCGCATTGCTGATGACGCCACTTCGCAGTGTAATGCATTTTCGCAGAAAATATATTTTATATACATAGTCTCCGCTCTGGTCTCTGATCAAAATTGTTTGTATATTTCTGTGATGTGATCAGTCAATATGTACCATATCTCTTAATATATACATTCTATATTTCTCTGAAACCAAAGACCACAAATAGTTTTGACGTATCAAATAATAATGAATAAAGAAAAACGAGATATCACTGGTGATGCACAAATTAGACAAAACATTATGTTTTGAAATTATTATGAGAGTTATTGTTTTGTTTATAAAAGCTGTACACACACACACAAATAGTACACAATTCGTTATTTAAAAAAATAGAAATCTTGCTCTGTTTCACGATTTAATATTATCAGATTTTTTAGAAATTGAGTTTTTCGTGTGTTTAAAAAGAGATAATGTTATTTGAATTATTCGTGAAAAGTGAATTCTTGTAATTTTGCGAAAGGAGATACATTTACAGATTACTTGGGAGAAAAAAAGATATACCTTGCAACAGAACATCCACCGCGTATAGCCGCTACAAAACTTTCTCTTTTCTCTCTCTCCATCTCTTCGATGTTCTCTCTTTCTCTCTCTTTATCCTAAATCGCCTAGATCTCGCTGCAATATCCCTTTCCTATCATCCCCCCGCTAGGCGTAAGCCACATTATACGACACCCGAGAAAATCGGGGAGCACATCCTGTGCACTGAATGTACCCCGGTCGACAACAATGGACCGGGTTTTGCGCCATTATGTTGCTGGGGGATCGCATTACTGGCCGATACGATCTGGCGCGCTTTCAGCGCGGCTCTCAGATTTTATCGCGATACGCGCATGAATGGCCGATCTTTTTCCTTTTCGGTGATTGCGCGCGCAACCGAATTTTGCATCGTTCCGACCGTAGAATTACATGGGATAATTACGCAGTTGCGTGGAGGGTTTTTTTTTACTACAGGAAAACATACGATATATATCGCTCATATCTCAAGTATCGATAACAGTAGCCATGTGAAACTATTCAGAATGACTGATTTGCGTTCGCGATAGACAGAAATTAACAATATTATTGTGTTTATCTCTTTACGAAAAAAAAAGAAAAAAAGATACATTTCATGAAAGGCGCGTTTAATCGAAACTTCGGATTCCCTTTGGATTTGTTTCGCGTCCCGCGCGTCCGTGACACATGCATCCGAATTACGCAGACTCTGCGGTGAAAGCGATGCAGCGGACATCCGCCGCGCGTTCGTTGCTGTAAAAGCATTACATCATGATACGATCTCGCGTTTTCGACTAGATTTTATCGGTTGCCGCGAGCGAACAGTCGATGTTTCGATGCGCGAATAAGAGTGTCGCCGATTTGTGTAACGAGAAAAAGCTTGCGCGAGCGCGCTTTTTATCTCGCTCCGTTCTTTTTGCACGATCCGGCCGCCGCGATTTTTCTCCGAAATCATACATCGAATATCGAGAAATATTCGGTGATATTTATTAAAATCGAAAGAGAGAGAGACAGACTCACAGTCAAAATTAATTTTGCTGAATCGTTCGCAAAGTCTGTCTTCGACTCGTCGGCGACGTGTCGCAAAAACGCGGAGGCGCGCACATCGGAGCAGTTTCATTAGGACACTCTGGATGAAATATATCTCTGTTCTGTTTAGACAGTAAATTTGCACGTAATTAGAATTTCAAGCGTCGCGCGCTACAGCGCGAATCGTGTCTATCGAAAGCAAAAGGATAAGTATCGACGTATATACAGCGTTTGAATAGTAGCAACAACAACTGGAGAGATGGTGGTAGGGCGTAAAAAAAAAAAAAAAAAAACTTGGACGCGTGTAGCTTGGATATTATTTTTTAACCGAGTGATATACGACCGAGCAACAGATTTACAGTGTTACAAACACAACCGACTGACGATTGCTTCGTTTTTACGATCTCTAGACGGGAAAACATCCCGAAAAGAAGACATTTCGCACATTCCTTTGTGTTAATATTTTTCGTCTCCGTCATTCACACATTCTTGTCTACACTAACTATTATCCTTAAATTTTTTTCTTGCTTTTATGTGCATATTATAGTCTGCATCTTATAGGTAAAACTTGGTTGTCTGATGCAGAAAAAAGAAGATAAAACATGATATATATATAGAGTTGCTCTGACCGACAACAACAGCAGATGAGACTTTTAATTTTTACGGGGTTTCGGGATTAAAAAGGCAAGTACACACACACACACACACACACACACACACACACAACCAAAGACATAGATTTTCTTTTGCGGGATTTTTATTATAGGATTGTAAAATCCCTGCGGCTCGCCACCACCAAAGGACACGCACACATAAAAAGAACAAAACTTTCAAACGAGGTGTGCGTCGAGCCAGAATCTGAGTTCAGGTCGCAATCAGGCACTTAATAACGGACACGTGCTGTTCGATCAAAAAACTCACGAAAAAACTACGTGACAAGCGTGCCTAAGGAAAGGTTCCTGCAAAAAAAAAAAGAGCATAACGAAGAGATAATGTCGCGAACTATACTGGAATGTCTTTCCTATGAACCAAATATTTAAGATCAAATTATTCACGGTTAGCACGAATTCCACGCAATACAAATTTGAGGAAAGAACATAAACGATAAAAAAAGAACAACTCTTTTTTTACACAAAGACTTTAAGTGAGGATTCATTGTAATTCGAACATTGTAACTTGGTGAATGTCAACAGATTTGCAATGCACGTACATATATCGCGAGAACATAAATTAAACATTTTATATTTTTAAATTAAGTTAACGAGTTTTCGATTCTAGAAGTCCTTCCGATTTCAATCCACTTGAGACTCATGCGAACTTGCTCGCGATCGATGTATCTTCGATTAGATAGAAGTTCCGACGATTTTACTCCTTTTCTGTCTGACGAATGTAAATCGATCGGCCAGGACGTTTCAAGGTAGCGTATAGTTATATCCGTGCGTGTTCAGAAATGTACGAGAAGAAACCGGGTGATCTACTGCTTTTAGGTTTACGCGACGATCATAGCCGCGCTAATATTTTTCTCTCTCTCTCTCTCTTCTTCTTCTTCTTTCTCTCTTTCCGTTTCTCGCTCTTTCTCCCCTCCCGTAGAGCTTCCACGGAGAAAGCTTCGAAATGGACGTGCAACAGCTGTTACCGTCACTCCCGATGGAAACTGGCACGCGTTGCCCGCCTATATAACGTCCGCGAGCACGTACGACTTATGCCAGTTACGAACGACGGATATTGATTGTTCTCCGGGCTTTTCGACCAGCTTCGAGTAATTCGTCACGGTCTTTCGTACGTTTCGGTTATCGGGTAGTGCCAGGTTCCCGTTCAACTGAGAGACTCGTGTCAGATTTTATATTCGATATACATCACGTATCTCGCGGCGCGTCTGGACGCCAGTTAGATAAGCGTATAAACTATTCGAACTATCATATAGAATCTTTTCTTGATTACCACAAATCCTTCTATACTAATATTCGATACAAATATGAAAATCTTTTTGCGAAAGAGATTTTTATATCTGTTAAATAAATTTTTATATCATACTAGTTTAACGGTGCGAATTAGTAAAAAAGTGGTTTTTTACGTAAAAAAAAAAAAACATTTTTTTAAAAAGAATTTTGAAAATATCAAAGATTATACTTGAATTTGACAGGTCCACAAGAATTGCTCCAAACTTCCTCAAACAAAATCTTTATTAGAAGAAGTTGTTAAAAACCGCTGACAGATCGTAGGTTATCTTAAGTGGTCGGCGAGGTATCACTTAAAAGACCGGATGTTGTCGGCGCGAGATCTAATACGTTGACGATTCGCAGACACCCGGGAGAGTGTCCTGGAGCCAACTGTTACGCAGCGCGACAGTTGCAACAACAGAGGCACGCGCGTGTAACGCAACCGGAAGAACCTCTCCACGACTCTTCGTTTTGTCACCCGACTTTGGGTCGGCTACCTATTTATCTCAATAGTATCTAATTATGCGTCATTCCAGACTAATTGCGCCACAAGTAACTCGCGCCGTTTTCACCGTGATCGAGATTTCTATGTTTCTGTACAGAAATGATTTTACAAAATGCAAAGTCACAACGGCACGTAGAGCAAAGATGCGAGATTTTTACTCTAACCGATTCATTTATATCCGCGTTTGACTTTCCAACGATTGCATTGAATTTATAAGAAAGAGGATTGAGAGAGAAATATCTGTTCGCTTTCTTCGCGATTCGATTCGATGGTTTTACGATGACTGGCTACGGTACACAAGTATCGAAAGAATTCATCGCATTGTTATTTCCCCGCGGTATGAGTAGCGATCGGGATGCGCCAATGACAGTGTTTGCAGACAAGGCCCCAGAACGGGCCCCCCGCTATGTCTCTCTCGCGACTCTTTATTCCTTTCTCTCTCTCTCTCTCTCTCTCTCTCTCTCTCTCTCTCTTTCTCTCTTTTTTTTTGCTTTTACGAGTGCACCGGTAGCAACGCCGTTGACACGCGGGGTGACAACATAAATATAATGTCACGCTTCCGCGCCCGCCAATGAGAAGGGCCGCCGGCATCTTCTCCTTTTTCAAGACCCGCTGAAAGGTTTGGGGGCCCTATTCAAACCGCTCATACACGGACGACGATTTTTATAGGCCACATGAAAAATGAGGTTAGCCTGCTATTTATCGCTCTCCTTTTCGACGTTCCTCCTCTGCGAGTATCGTGGATAAGCTGTAAGGCCCCTCAATATTTTGGCACTCTACGGGGTCGTCTTCGCTTTCGTTTAGAATTACGTGAGTAACATTGTGTTACGCGTATATTGTATCGGTTGCTCGGGTTGCTCCAGAAGCCAGTTCTTTGACACCTTCTAACTTCTGCGTATAACTGGCATATAAGAATAAAAAAAGAGATACAGTGACACTTGTGATTAGAAAAATAGTTTTCTTTTATTTTACTTAGTTTTTTTAAAGCACGTACAATATATTTCGAAGCAATATTTTCACGTATGTGTGAAAACATTAATTTCTTATTAATATAGCGGTTTAGTTTGTCTCTGTAGATTTTGTCAATAACATTAACTATATATTTGATGTCTAACAAAAAGAGAATCTTTCGCGCACATGTTACAACATACGTCTTTGTTCGATTTCATTGATCAAACGAGTATTCACGAGGGACAAGCCTCGCGAAAAGCCTCTTTCAATAGGCCCAATTATGCCGTTAGCTATTTAGAATCGGGCGACCGAAAGACTCGGGTCGGTCGTTTTTCGAGTGCTTCGTCGAATCCACGTG
The DNA here is from genome assembly GCA_014839585.1 of Pseudomyrmex concolor. Taxonomy (NCBI): domain Eukaryota; kingdom Metazoa; phylum Arthropoda; class Insecta; order Hymenoptera; family Formicidae; genus Pseudomyrmex; species Pseudomyrmex concolor. The sequence continues at coordinate 43,115 of QVOB01006751.1, forward strand.
GGGTTTCGATTTTGCTGCTGGCACTACGGCGGTCGTGACATCGTTTACGACTCCCGTGATCCGCCACGGGCGAATAAGGCCCATACCGCATAGGGGATACTTATGTCGTGACGACGACATCTTCATTAGGCCGTTGCGGCCACAGTCCCTTCTCGCGTTACAATACAGTCGAGTTTCCCGTGAACTCAAGTTCTCATTGCTTTTCTCGTTGTTGAAGTGATTTATCAGTCAAGGTCATTAATTCTAACTATTTAATCTTCGGACCCAGACGCATGTCGCTCCTAAGTCGCAATCGTTAAAAATATATAAAAAGAAACACATATATTTGTAAACATAACAAAATTCTAATGCATATTCTATATTTGGAAAACCGTTAAAAGTAACATTTCGCTACGGGTCCGTTTTTTTTTTGGATCCAACATCCGCTCTGCACATTGTTAAAACTACCCATCGTTCGAAAGTTAAATTCTTCTCTCGTTTGCTGCTATTTCACTATCATGCACTCACGCTAATTATATATGCGGAGAACAAACATAACTTTACATACAGAAAAGAAATTAGGATAACAAGAGATAGTGGGTTCGACCGCTTAAGTTGTTAAGAATTGCATTGTATACATGACTTTCTATTGAGGAAATCAATTTAGATAATAATGTTTCATGATGTTTAGATTGATCGTCGATACTCAGCAATTTTTATTTCGAAAATAAAATTTACACTTTAAAATAAACTACTATAATGATTATATAATAGTAACACTTTAGGATCTTATAAAAACTTTAACAAGATAAATAAAAGTTAATCAGTAGGAAACTTTAATCATATTTCTCATACGTAATCTGTATGATATATGCAATTTTTTTTCCTAAAATGACCTTATAGCGAACACATTATTTTCCGCGCGACATCAGAATACTGCGGATGAATCAAAGGTTAAGTAGGAGATGGTAGTGAGGATCGTGGAGCGATCGACGCGGAAGATAGAGACTCGCCGGAACGACCGAGAAAGATACAGAGAATGGAGAAGGGGGGGGTTAAAGGCGACACACGAAGGGTTCGTGGTGTGGCGCCTTAGTGGCCACGGGTGCGGTACGAGAGTCCCTCCGTAACGAGGGCCAGCCTTTATGGCCCGTAAAGATACGTAACCCAGTCCAGTTTACGTTTCCAACCCTCCTCGTTGCGCCGCCTCTGACCACGCGGGGAGCTATTGTCTCGGACAACCTACCTTGCCGTTCGTAATACGTAGTTATGTCGCTCTCACGTACGACGGTGAACTAGGCACATTCCGGACCCCTTCGAGATGGTAAAATCTCCAACGGAGAACTCGCTACGATCTAAACCTTCCGCCGTTATCCTACGTTTCCGTTTCCTGACGGGTTTTCTCCTGCGTCCTCCCCCGTTGTCCATCGTCCCGCGCGGTGTCGAGCACCACGACAACCCTCCCTCGAGAACAGTTTTATAATGCGAGTCGTGATTGCTCGAGCAGTTCCTGCGGAAAAGGTCTGCCGATCGTGGCCGGCGATTCTCCCCCTGATCTTTTGTTTTTTAGGGAAGCGAGAGAGACGGAAAGGAGAAATTGCGGTCTTTTTAAATAAAATAATAAACGTGAATTCTTTATTGCGGATGGATTTTTACGATTAATACATCAAATTGGCGATGAGTGAACTATTACGATACGACTATTGCATAATACCATTTTGTATCGATTTGCGCCTACATTAAGTACTTTGTGCGTTAACACACGAGTAACTTCTCTCTGTCTCTCTCTGTCTCTCTCTTTTTTTCTCTCTTTTTTCTTTTTCTCTATGAATTTTAAATTTATTTCTGCTTGATAAACAAGATTAAAACTTCTTTTTCGTCAATGCGTATTGTGTATTAGTGGTAGTGTAATAATAGCTCGAGCTCGCGATATGCCGAGATTATTCCGATATGATTTCGACTCACCTTTTTCACGTGACCCCATTCCTCGGGTCATCGTGCGCTCATTGTCACGTTCGAAATTACTCGTTGAAGAAAATGTTACACAGCGCACCATGTGTATATTGAAGGTATATCTTACAAAAATGAAAAATAGGTTTTTATTTAAAAAGATATTGCACAAAACTAAAATCGCGTCGATAGTTTGCTTTTTATAGCTCTCTTCCGTTGTATGAATATGTAATTTTTTAAATAGAGAATTAAGTTTGATATATTTTGCGAGAGAAACTATTTCAGTAATGTGAACATATTCCATGCGTTCAAGAAAGCGAAGTAAATTTTTTTTTCCGAAGAGAAACGAGCAAGTGCCGAAAGATGCGATAGAGTTCCGCGGAAAAAGCGGCGGTAATTGAGTTACATCATGCGATAGGCGGTATAAGAACGAGAGGAAATCTCAACACATCGCGCGACGCGGAGGAGCGAAACCGAGCATTAAGGCGAGACATATTAATTGGAGGATATCGCGCTCGCTCGCACGGAAAACGTCGCGCGTCTCCTCTCCTGGAAATCTCACTCTCGCTCGTATGTGCTACAGCGTGCTTCCTGTTGTGTAGAAACGCGTCCCTTTTTTCCGTTCGTCGCCTCTCCCGACCCGCGCCCGCCCTCTTCTATATTCCTCTGGCGTCAAATACATCCGCGTCGTTGTACGCGCACACGCGCGTCACGAGCGAAACAATCCAACCCCGGACACGCACATGCAAGGCCTCTCGTCTCTGTCGCGCCGTATAACACACGCTCCCGCATCATACACATTCACATACACACACCCACGCGCGCGCGTTACGTACACGCGAAACGAGAGGAGCGGCTCGGAGAGATCGAGGTGGCCCACGTATGTACGTACATACACGGATGAATCCGGTGTGGACGTGAGAGGGTGGCGGTGGCGGGAGAGAGGATGTGTGTGGCAGGGAGGTATTGAAATTAGCCGACCGGTCGGCCAGTGCTCTACGTGTATGCTCGGAGTGTGGAGGTAGGGGTAGAGATTGGTTCGGCGGGGCTTGCATATATTCACACCGAATTAAGTCACCAACACACCGTGCATCGGTCTGGCCACACTCTTTGTGCAGCCACGAGCCCTTTCACGCATACCGCTCGCGCGCGCTCGTGCGAGATCCATACGTGTGTGTAAGAGCGCGGTGCGGAGCGGAGGGATGTTTGAATTTGGATGGCGGTAGACCTATGATGAGAGAGAGAAAGAGAGAGAGAAGAGAGGGAGAGAGAAAGAGGGGAGGGTTAAAAAAGAAGTTAACGCGCGTTGCGTGGTGTATTCTAAAGCGTGCATTAGGTGCGAGATTTTTTGCTAAACGGAAGTTCAAAAATACCGATGTGAAAAATTGAAAGTGCGCGCTGAGATTCAACGTGTCTTTTGAATTGCATTTTGACGCTTTGTGTTTTGAAATAAAGTCGCAAATTTCGAAGCTTTTGTGTTGTTGGGAGAAGAATTTGTTTATACAAATCAATCACAGAATTATACATACATTTTTCTCATTGAAAAACAATTGTATTTTCATTCAACCAGATGAGAATTTATTTTGAAAATCGTGTGTAAGAGAAATTAATATTTTTGCAACCATGTTACAATGGTATTGATAGATAAAAGTTCGGCTTAATCGCGCGCTCTGTAACAC
>QVOB01006752.1:0-47850 GCA_014839585.1 Pseudomyrmex concolor
CTCTCTCTCTCTCTCTCTTTGTCTCTCGTGATTTTGTGTGACGACTATTATATTTTTTAAACTTTTTTCCCTTTCGATTACGTATCCGATGATGTGCGATTTTTCTTGTGCCGTTCAGAGCGCGTACATTATTCTGTGTACTGTTGTCGCTCTTCTCACGCTATATTGCTATTTTTTTTTTTTTTTTAATTATCACGTACCTTGATCTTTTGTATTGTTGTCCTTTTCCGCATAACCATACCACATCGTTCGCAGACTTCTGATGTCTACGGACTTGCAAGATACACGCGAGATAATTTTACAATTAATAGATTCATAATTGACAATTAATTGAAAATATTTATTAATTGTAAAATATAATATATATAATATATTTTAATATATTAATTTATTAATATATTATTAATATTAATTAATAATATAATGTTATAATATATATATTGTAAAATATTTATCGTTAATTATTTTGTACATCTTTTGAATTATACCTCGCATGTATGTCACAAGTGCGTAAATATCCGCGGTCTAATTACTGTTCTAATTACTTCGATAGCAAATCGGAACTAAAAGTGGCAGAAGACGGTTTGTCGCAAGATATTGTTTTGTATTTGCATGAAGTGACGTTGTAGCAGTCAGTTCTCTTGTAAAATGTAATTATTTGCATGCTTATCTCGCTTCTAAAGTATGTGCTCGATTAATATATACATAAGTAATTTGTTTTCACGCGGTCTGATCTCTCACAGTCGGAGAGGACGAATTCTGCTTTTTTTTTGTTTCGTCCGCATTTGTCCGACCGCGTGGAGTTTCAAAGTGCCAATAAGTTCTTTTTCACTGTGTAATTCTGAATTATTTTTCGCTCACATTTCGCGCGAGTTTCTTAAGAAATCCATCAAGTGAGCGAAGCAATGAAAAATTAGCTCTCTCAAATCGTTTGGTTGCTGGCAACTTTACGTGACAGGTTTTTGCATTCTCGAATTTTTACTTCTTTAGCGAAACATGCGCCGACAACTTTGCATGCGAAGATTCGCCCCGATGTAACAAGCGGTTTTTTTTTTTTTTACAACAGACCAGAGAGATTCGTGCAACTTTTGATGTGGTTTTTCTTATTGTGTGTTTGTTCGAGAGTGTGTTTTGTGACCACGCAACACTTGAAAATAAAGCATTCGGCGCTAATGAAATTAATGTCCAGCGAAAAACTGACCAAAGTCCGTCCAGTGTGCGACATGGTTGAGATTGCGACGTAATTTAGGGATGATCGATTGCACGTGCAAAGTTGTACAACGAATGCTTGTGTTTTAGGCCACCGTCGAGGAAGATCTCGCTTCCTTGCAAGCAAGACTTTCGAGTCTCGAGAGAACGATGGGTTCCTTACCTCAGGACAGCATAGAATCTATGCTGTCTTCTCTTATGGTAAGAACACAAGATTGACAGTTCACAAAATTTTTCTATTGGGATGTTAATTTCGTCTAAGATGATGCATTCGAGTAAAATAAAAAGTAAATCTGTTTAGGCTCATGTAGTGTCAAAAACAATTAACAAGGGAATCTTCAATGAACATGAATTGGATGTTGAATAATTAAATGTTTTTTTTTTAATCAAATTAAGATAAACGTTTCTATTAGATCTTCATCAATTATAAAACACTAACAGTTAAGCAAAACGTTTCTATTAGATTTTTATCACCTATAAAACACTACAAACTACTAACAGTTAAAAGAATTACAATCAATTTAACAGATAGTTTCTTTTATTTGTAACGTGTAAATTTATTTATAATTTGTTTTATAATTTCAACTGTAATATTTTGTATGCTAAATTACTTTTGTACAACTGACTCAGTAGAAACGTTCCACGATGTTTGATTAAAAAAAAATATTTTATTAATTATTTAACATCTAGTTTATGATCATTTAAGACTCTTTGTTAATTTCAATTTACGTTTGACACTCAAGAAAAAAGGCAAGACATTTTAATACACATCAGATATGTGACACTAAATACATTTCACAGGCCCTACTGACGGACCTTCGCGCCTACGACATCGAGGCCACGCAACTCCAGAAGAAATTGCGCGATATTCCTACCGACAGCGAGTCCCAAAAGCTCCTGACGGCTTTGACGGGAATTCACACGCGCATTATCGGGCTTTTCGATCAGGCGGAAGCGGGACGAGCAACGCTTGAACAGGCGCGGGCGAGTCAAGAAAATCGCGACAAACAGCTCTGCGTTTACAAGTCGTTTCTTGAAGAAACTGACGCTTGGCTGAGAAACATTACGTCAAAGTTACACGAGCAACACTCGTTCAATACCAACAAGGTCTGTTGGGTTACAACATTGGCACATCTTTTGTCGTTTTCTTTATTTGTTAAATTATTTAATTAAATTTATTTCCCGTGTGAATTAATGCCGATTTCTCGACAGCTCTTGCAGGAAGAATTGACGAATCGCGCGCAACGAATATCGGAACACGAATCGTTGCCGGAAGTTAGCGCGTTGGCGAGAAAATTGAAGGAAGCTCTCTTGGACGTAATTAATCGTCTCCAGCAAAAGCAGCAGGTACCCAACGCTTTTCAGAGCTCGGGGGCTTTCGCAAACGTCACTCTCTTAAGTGCTACCGTCGCTTAATGGGGGCAGTGGTTCGGGTCAAAAGTCGGTTTTCGGTTTCTTATTAAAAACTTATTTGCGAAGCTTTTTGCCGTAAATCGAGAAGAGAAACGTAAGAGGCTTGCAAATTGCGGTTATTACAAAGCTTACACATCGTTAAAGAATAGAAGACAATTTTACAATCAAAGAGTTTTCGAACAAACTTACATTCGAAGCTGTTCTTTGAAGAAAATTCCGATGTAAATTTGAACATGTTTTCCTTTTGGAAAGAAGCTTTGTGATAAGCGACAATGTAACGATGCAAATGTCAAACATAGTACAAGCGTTCTAGTCATCATGCTTAAAAACACACACACACACTCGTACACGTATACGTACACGTACAGAATTTTCCAGGTGGAAAAAATCTGCGTGACGGTGCGAATTCGACTGTACATCACAGTATAAAAATGTGCCGTCTGGAAACACGCCGCTTGAAACATTTTTGCTTGAGACACGCTTACAAATATTAGAGATAATTTATGTAGTAGAGAGCATTTAATTCTCGTGGGTATATTTTTTCTTCTTTTCTTTCACACACCGTGTCGTCATCAGAAGAGAAACACGCCAAGCGCTCATCCAAGCACGCACATTGGCCGCGTTCAGCAGAACAATTGCCGAGTTGTCGTCTTGACAACGTCTCAACAAAAGACGTTAGGTTCTAAAAGTAAGAGCCAATCACGTCCGATTGCTACAAAGCTTGTTCCGCTGAGCGCAGCAATTGCCACACGTACTACTTGTTTAAGTATCACACGTATGTTATCTCTTGGGTTACACGTACACACACACACACACTGTACATTATTTGTATCATTGTTAGTATTGTTATATATTTTACGTTTATCTTAAGGTGATAAATGTAATATAGGCCATACTGCATGTACTTAAGGAATGTTAATACATTACTGTAAAATATTTCATGTAATTAAAGAAATTCTCTTCATTAATGTCCCACCCTTGTATCTTCCATCATGTGTTAATCATTGCGGATCATGTATATCATACTTAGCGACATGATATGATATAGTGGAGATACTGGGGCTGGTTGTGACACGGGTAAAAAATTTCTTGCCTTGATTAGTGATGAAAAAAAAGTGCTAAAACTAAAAGAAGACACATGCTCGCGACAATGTCAACTGTCACGTCACATACGTCGGTAACGCTATTGTATTATTTTTCATCACTAATCAAGGTTGTAAATTACCAGTGTATCACACAACCAGCTCTAGTCTTCCCTACATAACAATGTTGGGTAAAATAATCTCCAAGTATGTAAACGTAGCATACTGACTGTTAATATTTTACAAAAAAGATCTTCGCGTTTATTTGCAAAATAAATGCGAATTTTTACTAAAGTTTAAAAAACTTACTAAAAAAAATTACGTTTGTGTTGCAATCCATTGCTTTTTATTAAACAAAAAAAAAAAGACAACTTAGAGACGTGAAAGAATAAATTATTTGAATTGTAACCAATTAAATCAACATGTTGTTGTGTTCCCAAACACTTAATTATTTTTATTTATTAATTATTTTTACTTGTGAAAAACTAATATCGCAATATTCTCCATTTATCTTTTGTCAATAAAATAATAAAAAATAATGTATTTTCTAATAATAAAAAATAATGTATTTTTTAAATAACTTAAAATTCACTTTCGGCTGCAATACTTAAAGTTTTTGGATCTAAATCTCAGAGTCAATAGTGTTGTCTCTCCTCGTAGGAAATTTGTGACGAGGAGGCTCGGGCCGATGACGAATCGACAGAAAGAGACAATGCTACTCTAGACGAAGCGCCGTCGATTCACTCGTCTCTGGAAGACAGTCAGCCGTCTATGGCCGACGTCTCTTTGCAGACGGGTCGGAGTTTGCTGATCGACGACGTTGAGAAAAAGGCACAGCTCACGAAACAAACGTCCACGACGCAGATGCCGACGTCGTCACCGCCCGCGTGCCATTCTCTCATGACCCAAACGACTCAGGTCTCGTTGCCGAGCGAAAGCGTTCAAACGCAGGAGGCCATAAAAGTTCTGAAGACCACGAAAAACGATCAGGATGTGATCGAGATTGCGACCAAGTACGTGCCGTCCAGTCAAGAGACAACTTATCAGGAGCAAATCGATGTTCCGCCGGGCGACGACATCGTCGTCGACATGAAGTATCAGGACGCGAAGAAGACCGACAGCTCGACGAGCGAGTTGAACATCGTTCACGTCGCGCCGCAATCCTTCGAGACGGTTCTGGTCGAGCCGGACGACGTCATAACCGAAGTAGTCGTCGACGCGGACGGCACCAAGAGAATCATCGTGCGAAAATTGCGACGTACCACCACGGTCAGACAGACCACGCAGCAACATGTGTCCGCGCAGTCGGCGGCGACGGGCTCGCCGATGATTCAAGCGTTCTCGGAAGCCGCGATGAGAGACCAACAAGTGACCGTGACCCGAACAAGACCGGACGGCACTATCGAGACCACAACGAAACAAGTTTACGGCGGCAGAGTCACCACAAACGCTCCTGCCGAAGGTGTCAATGTGGAAGAGTACGAATCCGAGCCGCGTTACACGCGCATAGTGACGCAGGGCCAAATAGAAGACATCCAGCCAGCCGAGGAAGAGATGCTGACGGAGGGCAAGTATCAAACGAGAACATCGAGCGTTCACGCGGTGGTGCAGCAAGTCACTAGGCGAATTATCAAGAGAACGCGTAAAATCATTCGAAAGGTTACCATTATAGACGGCAAGGAGGTCACCACTGAGGAAGTGATCGAAGAGCCCGAAGAGGTGGAAATAGACGAGCAGAACATACCGCACATTAGCATCAACGTAGTGAAGAGCGAGGATCAGAAGACGATAACCTTGCCGGAAAAAGCGACGGCTCAGCAGGAAGCGACGAGATCCGAATCTCGCATTACCAGCAGTCCGGTACAGGGTCCGTTCTTCGGCCCGTTTGCTAAGGATATGATAAGCGCGCGTCGAGACGAACCCGAAGAGCTAATGACCGTCGCGGAAGGAAACGTGATGGAAGTGGAAACATTAGAAGGTGAGAAGAAAGAAGGTGCGGAAGAACCTATAATCGAAGTGGCTGATTACAAAGCCGAGGATTCCGCGCAAACATTAGCACAGGTAGAACGTGTGGCTACTGACGAGGACGTTTCTACTGTACAAGATAAAGAAGAAGCGAAGTCGCCGGTGGCGAGCGAAGACAAAGACGAAAATTTCCCAGCTGAGGTAAATGGCATTGCGCGCGACAATCAAACTCCGACTGACATTGAACGGTCTAACGTTTTGCAGACTCCCGTCGAAGAGACGCGTGTTATACAGCCGGAATCTTCGCCGCCGGCCGTAACGGATGACGAACCGGCGGTTACCAAGGCAACTTGTAAGTCTGACGTTGCACCAGTAAAGAGCGAAGCGTTGAGTATCGAGCTAGAAAACGGCACGGTAGAAGTAGAGATGCACCACGATGGTAGCGGCACTGTAGAAGCTGATAAAGATATATCCGATGTTGTTGTGTTAGAAAAAAACGAGAGAACGAAAGACGAATCGCTCGAACCGTCCAAGGCCGAGGGAGATGCAACAACGTTGCTTGAAAGAGCGGATTTGCAAAGCAAATTGGTCGTTTCGCAGGAATCGGACGTTGCTAAACCTGATGCAGAACCGACCATACCAGAAAAATCAGAGAGCGCGGAAAGTCCTGAGAAACGAGACGTTTCATCGGAATTGGAAAAGAAGGAGGAAGACAGTTGCAAGGACGAGGCGCTCAAACCGGAGTACAAGCCGGTATTCCACAAGCTGGAGATTTCTCTGGCCGTGCGCAACGAGGACGAGGAAGCGGAACCGCTGGTGTCCATAAGGACGCAGGCGGAACGGCCCGAGATCGCTCCGTACAGCATCGTCAGGGAAGACGTGGACATCAGTCTCCCCGCGGACAGGGAAACGATAGAGGTTATACACGACAAAATCGTGCAGACCGCGTTTCTCACAGCCGAGAAGCAAACAGAAACCGCGCAGCGAGTTGAAGTGGCGACAATAGAGAAGGAGATCAACGTAAACATCGAATCGGAAAAGAGCAGATCGGACTCAGCGAGTCACAAGAGCAGAAAAAAGAAACGGCACAAGACCAAATCCTCGGAGAGAGCTGAGGAGGAAACGGAATCCAGTTCTTCCGTTCCGACGTCGATCGTTGAATCCATAGAGATCAATATACCGTCGTCGGACTCGTCGAAACACGTTAGCGAACAGCCGCAACCGGACGTCACGGAGATCATGAAACCCGTTACCGAATCGTCCTTGACCTTGACCAACGACACGACCGCGACCGAGAACGGATATCAGCCGGATGATAAAATTCTGGACGAATTGTCGGTCGTGCCGGAAGAAAAAGACAGCGCGAAGAAGAAGAGAAAGAAGAAGAAGAAGCAGAACGTTCGGTTCGATCGAGATGACAATTTGACTCCGCTGCCCAGGACCAGCAGCGACGACGCAACGTTTACCGACGACAGTCTTCCTCTGGAGGTTCCTAAATTGGAAGAGTTGACTGAACAGGATAAAGCGAAAAAAGACGTAGAAGAAAACAATAAAATATTGGAAGACAATAAAATAGAAGAAAAAATTGAGGCTGAACTGCCAGAAGAGAATGTTAATCGCGAAATCGCGCTAGACGACGCGAACACTCAAACGATTGTCGAGACGTGCGATGCGTCGACTTCGCTCACCCCGAGAACGGACGAGGAAATCCTCTCCACGTTCATGCAAACATCTCCCGAGCCAATGCCGCTCACGTTAGAAGAAGAGATTCAAACGGCCAAGACCGAGGAAACTCACATCGAAACGCAAACAGTCGCAGAATTTGGACTCGACTTTAGCACGCAGACCATCGAGGAAGAGGCGCCGCGAGTTGAAGACTCAGGTGTTCAAACTGCGACACTCACGGCGATACCGACGGAAGACTTCGCTGCGCAAACCGTATCACTGGATGACACTCGTACGATCGTCCTTGCGGCGGAAACGAAAGATTCCCAAGCGCAAACGATCGAGATCGACGTTCTCTCCACGGAGATGCAAACTTCGCCGATTGAAGTAGCTCCGATGATACCGACTGAAACTCAAACGCCAGTCAACACCATGATGGAAATCGAACAACAGACCAGTCCGCCACTGGTGACGGAGAAAGTCACCGTGCAAGAAACGGTTACTCAAACGTTGTCACCCGAAGTGCCGGAACGTTCGGAGAAGAACGTGCAGACAAGTGTGCCAACCAGTCCGGAGCAACCAGACGTTTCAGACGTGAACACTCAAACGATCGCGTCCGCGGAATCAACGGAAACTCAAACAACGCCCAAGGAAAGCCCGCGAAAAGCAGACGTGCAGGAAACCGAAATGCAAACGAAATCGCCCGAACCGACCAGAGAGACGACGATGCAGACAAGTCCGGTCTTCAGTCCGGAACCTGTACCGGTTCGCGAAGAATCTGCTCAAACCAGTCTTGAAGAAGTGAAAGAGACCACCGAGGAAGAGTCGCAGACCAGTTCTCCGCGGAAAACTCCGACCTTGGACAGTTCGGTGCAAATAAAGACCGAAGAGCTGATACCTAAGATCGAAGAGAGCACGCAGAACATTCCAGAAACGTGTGAAATCAGCGCGCAAACTTTGCCAAAGGAAGAGGAACAACCTGTCGAGACGATATCGGTGTCTCAACAGACCGTGCAAGTTCCAACTTGCAATGTTGTCGTGTCCACGGACAGTTTCGAAATAGAAAAGCCGAAAGACGAAGAAGACACGCGCGAAATATCCGATTCAGCAGAAGCTGTTCTCTCAGAAGATTCAAAACCAGAAGAAGAAGTTGCGTCTGCACAATTAAAAGATATTCCAGCAGCACCTGATGTACAAGTACTAGAAAGTGTGAGTTTACCAGAAGAGAAGGTAAGTGAAACAAAGACTGTGGTTGACGAGCCTGTACCAGAAATCCTTAAGACGATTTCGGAAAATGTTGAAGAAACTTCCTCTCAAAAAGAAACGAGACGAAGTCCTGAAAAATCTCCAACAGAAGTCAGTCCAAGACCACGGGATATTGTGCAGACAAAGGAATCTACGCCATCTTTGGCGTCAGACAAGGAATCAACTCCGGATACGTCGTTCGAGATTCACGTTCACGCGACCATAGAATTGTCTGGCACTGACACGCTCGACAACGCCACATCCTCTAGCAAAGAAACTACCGAGGAAACTACTTCGCAGGATACAATTGCCGAGAGTCTCAACGACGATGCGGCGCAAGATGGCACGAAGGCCGTGAAGCGTCAAAAGCGGAAGAGAAAACACAAGACCGCGGAGATCAGCGTGCCAAAAGACAAGCAAGATCTCGAGTCGATATTTGGTGAGGTCGTGGAATTTCAGAATACCGCAATGAAATTGTCTTACTCAGACGTTGCCAAGAAGAACGTCAGCAGGCAGACATCTCCGAGAGACAGCGATGTATTAGACGACACAGTACTTGAACACTCACTTGACGAGATGTCTCAGATAAAACCGGACGATGCCGCGTCAAGAGCTGTGATAGAGAGCACGGACGAACGACATTCGAAACCACTAGTTACCTCAGTTACCTCGCAGGCGGTACCTGCGAGCGATCAGTTCCTGAACAACTCGAATCGCAACATTCCAGAAGCAAGATCCGTAGGAGCAACGCCATTCGCGTCCGGCAGACCGAAGATTGAGTTGTTGCAAATGTCGCCGGACCAGTCCAAGTCGTCCGATGTTGATCAGACGCGATCATCACCCGAACCGATGGACACTAGCGAGGAGCCGTTGACGCCCATAGAAATTGAGCAACCTAGTCTGAGTAAGGAAACCGTCAAGCTACCATTCCAGGCGGAAATCAAAACCTACGCTGACGTTATATCGGAATCGCAGAAGAAACCTACAACGTCGTCTGGCGCCAAACTGTGCGAGAAGAAAGAAACGCACGCGTGGAAAGAGTCTATGGAGTACGGCGCCAAGCCGCAAGGTACGCCGACGATGCAGGCGAAAATAGTGACGGACAGAGTGAAGAATCTACAGAACTCGAACGAATTGAGTTATCTGGGCAACATCCTGCACATCGCGCATTTGGAGGAAGTGACCACGGATAAACTCGCGGAAGAACGTTCGTCGGACGTTCGCAGAGAACTGACTCAGTTGAAAGCCGCGGTTGATGAAAACGACATGGTGATCGTCGAGGAAACGTTGATTACCGTGGTCGAAACGATCTCGACTTGGTTGGAGACGATCGAGTATCGGATCTTCTTGAACAGAGAGTGTCCGACCGGACCCTCTCACGAGGATACCAGAACGTTCGTCAAATTGAAGGACGAGGTGAATCACGTCGAGGAAAATATCCGCGAGCTCGACAACATTTGGAAGCAGGTGGAGCCGAGCTATTCGGAGGAAGAGCGAAATAAGCTGCGGGAATGCGTGGACGCGCTCGAGCATCAGATGAAGATCATCGAGCACGTCACTGCCGACGAGGAAAATCACGTTAGCACGCAACTCGCGAGATGGGACGAATTTCTGAATGGCGTCAACAATGTGTACAGGTGAGATACTTCTGTTTTCTAAACACAAGTTTCTCTTCTAATTTTCCATTTTGATTTTTATTTAACTTTTGCCACAGATTGATCGAGGAACAGCGCAAACTACTCGATTACATAATTGAAAGCGAATATTCCACCCAATGGAAACTTCAGGAACTTGATAAATTGGAGAACACGAATCGTTGCCACATGTGGAAGACAAGCAAACTTCTCAACGCCGCTCACAGATTATTGCGCAATCATCCCGGCAAGATCATACCCGAGGAAACGTACGCCGCCCACGAAATGACCAAGATCATAGAATGCAACGTGTGCGTGGAACGAGAACGTCTTCTCCAATTGCTCGCCTTGGCTGAGGAATACGAGCAAACGCTTCGGGAATTCGCGCAAATCACGGAAATCGCCGAAAATCTGTTGGACAGTCCGATATCCGTAATGAGTCTGGAACACCTTCAGGAAGAAATGCAGAAGCACCGAAAGTTCTTCGTCAATCTGAATCACTGCCGCGCGATTCTCGAGTCGCTGGAAGGCAACCTGGACCCTGAGACCAGAGCCAAACACTCTGATCTGCACGAGGAACTTCATGGCAAAGCGACGGCGTTGCTCGATCAGGCGGCTTCGAGGGCTCAACAAATGGCCCTGGCCGCGTCACGATGGATATTACTGGAACAAGGTGTGAAGGAGGAGAGAGGATGGCTTCAAGTCGCGCATCAACGTGTTCCTGATCTTCAAACAGTTACTTCGATCGACTACGATCAATACATTTCCTTGTATCAGGTAAGCAAGTTCAATTTCAAATAACTGTTGAAGTGTGGGTAAAAATTTTATTAATTCGATTAGAAGAAATGTATTTGATTAATTAGATCCTTATTTAAGAGCCTCAAATAACTTGCTGTGTTCTAGTCTCTGTCCTCGGACGTGGCGACTCATCACGCGCGATTGATTCAATTGCTCGGCGTGGCGCGCGGTCTCCGCGATCTGATTAACATCGAAGATCCCGAGGATCGATACAGCGAGGCTTTGGACGTGATCGTGCGACTGCAGGACGACATCAAGTCGTCTCTGAGAAGATTACTAGCTTTCAGGGAAAAATGGATCAACCAGGAAACGTTGACGAATCGTGTGGAACACTGGATGACCACGGCTGAGAAGGAGCTTGCTACGTTGCAAGCTCCGTCAGGAAGTTCCATGCGTCAGTTTTGGGTAAAGGAGCGCTTTTTTCTATCTTTTACTCAAAAAAAAAACTTCCTTTTTCTATCATTTTAATAAAAATAATTGAAAATATTAAAAGGATAAATAATTAAGACAAAACTAATTAAAAAGTTAATGATAAATATATTAGATATATTAGATTTAAAATATTAGACATATTAGATTCCAATATATTAAACATAATAAAAAAATTTACGTTAAAATGTGTAAATATTCATGGAGAAATTCTTATAAAAATGAAATAACAAAAGTTTTGTTTTAATTTGTGGGTCTTTTTACTGAAAATCATAAATTTAACTTGTTTCTAGATAAATAACTTGATAAAAATAATCTCTGTGATCGTAAATAATATAATTATCATTAATACGTCATTACTTTTTTTATTCTTAGCATAAAAAAGGATTTTATTTGATTTTCTGCTTCGAAAAAGAATTTAATGTGACAGGCTTAAAATACTTGACGCATCGAACTCGATTCTCTTATAGAGAAAATAGCGTTCTACATCCGACTTCTTTTAACACTTGCAGGAATTGAAAGCGCAATACGAGGTCTACAACAACATGCGCAACGAGGCGGACAACTGCTTCGAACAGGCTCTGCGAATCGTGCCGTTGTCGGACGAGATGTTGCAACGACAATTCCACTACGAGTTGCAAGATCGTTGGAACGACGTGAGCGACAGAATAAACGAGATTCAGAAGGATATCACTCGCAGCATCTCGTCGGAAGACATCTCGTCGAACGAGAAGCTGAAATTGCTCGAGAGAGAACTGAACGAATTGCGAATAACCATCAACGGTTTTCACGGTGTGTTGAAAACGGAAGAGGAACTCGATCTGTACGTCGAGCGACTCACCGTGCTGTTCGACAGAATCGCCGTTATTCAGGACGAGATAGGTCGACTGGGTCTGCTGCCGGCTGCGGAGAGCGAGAGAGTTGGAATTCTGCTGTCGTCGGCCCGCTGTATAGAGGGACAGATAGGCGAGGAGTTGGACTCGGCGCAACTGCTCAGGGAGAAAATTCAGGCTCTGAAACGCGGACTCGATCGTTTCAGAAAGGCCCACGAGAGACTGTCGGCAATACTGGATCAGTGCGAGAGCAGCGAGAAGCAAGAGAGCGACTTGGTAGCCGCGGCGGTGGATCGTTGCCAGTCGGTCGCGGACGAGCTGATGGTTCTCTGGCAGGATCTGATGGCGCTGAGACAGATGCTGCACAATCTGCCGACCGGTATGAGAGTGACGGTGTCGCCGGTTGGCATAGAAAGAGATTTATCCAACATACAGGACACGCACACCGAGCTCGAGTCGAGATGCGCTCGTCTGCTGTCGCTACTGACGAACAGATTGGAAATGTGGCGACGTTTCGAGAAACAGCTCGAACTGGTGCAACAATCAGTTCAGGAAGCGGACTACATGATGGAGCTATTGACTGTCCAGGACTCCGTCGACTACGACAGGTTGCTGAAGGCCACTGAACGACTCGAAGTAAGTTATTTATTTTTTTACAAGTTTTTAATCAATATGTGAATCAGGCACAAATCTGTTTTACATCAATGTATTTTTGATTAATTAACTTTTTGTTTGTTGGATCACTTGATCCAACGAGTATTTGTCAAGTTTCTCTCTCGTATCTAAATTAGTATTTGAAAAAAAAAACAATTGATTTGAATGTGTTTGTCGGGCCTAAAATGGTGAATCCAACACTTAAAAAAATTAACTTCGGCAACTATGAGCCAACTTATTGCAAAAGTTGGCTTATGTTGTTTGCTCGAAGTTGTTTATTAAATTGTTGGAATAAGAAATGAAACAAACATGTTAAACACAATTTTAAAAATTAAAAAAAAAAAGTTAGTGTACGCGAGGCGACTTTTTGATTATTTTCAGCGGAACACGAGTCAGAAGTAATTCACGTTTTAAGGGTCTTCTTATTGCAATCCCGCGATATCAGACGGATCGTGTCAATGAAAGCAGAAGTAAACATGCACGTCAAGCATGCACGAAGAAGAGTTGCGCTCCGGCGCAAGCGTTTACGTTCCCGCTCTCTCTCGCGCGTTATCGCACGTCGCTGCCGCGGTGACTATCAGTATCGCGAGATCCGTGGTCACGTTTACGTCGCTGCTGAAAATATCTGGTGAACTCAACGATATCTCTAGATCTAATATTGAAAACGTGTTGTGTCTCTCGCGCGTATCTCAAATTCCGCGTAGATAGAAACGCGAGAAAGTTTCAGACGCGATTCGAAATCGAACGCGAAATCGAGGCCTCAGAATGCGGCGGACGTTCTGAGGCCTCTCTGCGCTACCCTTCGTAGCTGGAATTCCAACAACAAGGACGAAGTACAATAAATAACTTCAAGGTAACACCGCCGCCGTTGCGTTTTTCCGAACGGTCGCGCGCGTTTCCGCTCCGCGTTACGTGCCAAATCGGTTGCACACGAAGAGACGAACATTCGAGGAGTTGAATTTCCGGAGGAACTTGTACACAGTCAAAAGTTAACAACAAACACCGCGATTCCCGACAAACAAGTCTAAATGGCACCTGTCCGCAAACACGTGAGAGACTGTGCGCGGTGCGATGAAGTGAGAAGTGATGGAAATTAAATGTCTCTTTCTTTCTCTCTCTTTCTCTCTCTCTCTCTCTCTCTGCAAATATCTCGAACGATCGGAAATGGCATAACGGATACTGCGGTTCGCGAGGTCTATTTTGTTGACGCTTTATCGCATACAAAAGAAACGTGCGTTCACGCGAAAGCTACAAAAGGAAACCGGATGTGCGTACCAGCATAGCCGTCTTTTTCGCGCTATTGTTACGCGTTGATAGAACCAAGATAATAATAATAATAATAATAGAAGTGATAATATTAGCGATAACAACAATCTACACAATAATTTAAAAAATATTTATTTATAAAATTCGCGCGCGACCGTTCGCGAGGAGTAAATTTCCATGCGCGGCGAAAAGAAAAATTATTTTGCGATTACGTTACGTTGTATTAATGTCGCGTCATTTTGCAATGCAAATCGCACGATCATTGCTCGATTGCATAAATGGATTCTTATACCACACGCGCACAAATCGACTTCGCTTGCATAAAAATTCATAAACGATAGTTCGAGTATTTTTGACGAACATGTGATTGTTGCTCCTGGGTGCGTCAGGTTCGTCCAACTTTCCTGAGCTAATAAATTTCGCGGCTGAACAGATGGTCGTCGATTATTAAATATTGATTTTTTTAATAAAGAGAAAGTCAAGAAGGAAGTCGAGGAAAAAAGTTACTTTCTATTTTAATTAGTAGCCATTAAATATCTAAATGAACAGCTGCCTATCAGCGCGGATTATGAAGAATTAATTAATTAACTTATTTAAGAATTTTTATTAATTTGTACTAATAAAAATTAGCGTTAAACGATTTCGGAGTAAATTAACTTAATGCGCTTTTAATGCGCCTAGATTGACGATCTTTGAGAATTTTAAAAAGTGACTGTCAACCACGATGAAGAATTAATTAACTTGTTTACGAATTTTTATTAAATTTCTACTTACGAAATTAAATGATATTGGAGTAAATCAATCTAATGCGTTTTTAATGCGCCTGTTCTTAGATTGACGACTTTTGAGAATTTTAAAATTTTTATTATCAACCACTTCTGCAGACATGTGATCTGTAAATTATTGAAACGTGTGTCGCGACGGACATGCAAAAATATGCATCGTTTCGCGTATGAAGAATTGATAGATAAGCATTGATGCGAAACAAACACGTAACGTTTCGGTATTTTTTTGAGGTAACTACCGAGATAAAATTATTTTTAATTGACGTGGGAATCAAATCAATCGTAGAATCTCGTGTAAAAATTTTTTTCTCGCGACGAAACGCGCAATCGCACACGGCGTGTTTTATTCGTCAATATTCATCGCCTATGTATTTAACATATATTAACTCTGAATATGAAGGCGTTCCCGAGCAACAGGTCGTCCGTAATGAGACAAAACGAAGATACGTTAAAACGAAGAAAATGAACGCGCGGTCGCGAATCGATTAATTGTCGCACAATTTTCTCGCGATTGCGCGCGAAATTGTCACATGTGTTTGTTCAATGAAACATTTAAGTAATTCACAACATAAAACATGTAAAAAAATAAATATCCGCATATGTACTTCGCGGAGAGGTGAACGAACCCGAGTACTTGACAAAATTAGTTGAACTACATTCGGACCGCATTCATGCCGCAAGTCTCGAAAACCTGCCGGTCTCGTGCCGCACATTTTATTTATAGTACGTTTCGAGTAAACCTGACAAAGTGCGCCTGCTATTTCCTCTCCAATTGTCCTCTGGCGCAAAATTAACGGAAATGGAATCGAACGCATTTCTCTCATAAAAAAAAAAACTTAAATTTACACTCAACTACGTGTGAACTAATTCATGCGTTTGACGTTATAACGTTATTATTTTTACTGTTTATATTGAATGTCTATGTAATTTTAATTTGCGTGTGTCAATAACAATTTGGGAGAACGGTCCCTCATATGTGGACAAATTCTAGATTTACGTAATTATATAAAATAATATATAATTAATAATATATATATTTACCTAATTAATATATATAATAATATAATTAATTAAGTTTATATATTATATATATTTAAAACAATTTTATATATTTATTACATATACTTGTTATATATTAATTATATTATATATTAATTATATTATACACTAAATTTAGGAACAGATAATATATATAATTATCTAATATCTCAAATATTTGACTAAGCAACTCATACACGATTGTATTTATTATCTCACACATAACCGGATGTATAAAGTTTGTCCCTACATGTGTGAAGGACTTTCTCCCGAGAATACACATACTACGATTAGATAATATTATGTATTGTAACATTATCGTTCTCTTCTCTGATACTTGGGTGTCGAACTATGTTATTTGAAGATATCAAGTCAAAACGACGTTTAGAGTCCGGTTTTATTCGTATTTTTCAGGGTCTAAGCGGTGATTTGGGCGCCCGAGAAGTTCTCGTTGGCGAACTACGTGCCGCGGCCGAGCCTCTGCGGGAGAGCTGCGCCGCAGAGGTCCGCGATAGGGTAGACGCGGCGGTAAACGAGGCCGTGCAAGCCTGGGAGGACACGAGGGCCGAATTGGACGCCCTTTGTACTAAATATCAGCACGCATGCAGACTCTGGCAGCAATACAGGGATTCCAGCGCCGCGGTGAAGGCCTGGGTGGACGTTCAGATGAACAGCATGGCAAACTTGCCATCGGAAGAAGCGGCGAAACAAGTCAAGGTATACGCGATGATGATGAAGATCGTTCAATGACACAAATTCAATGCGAGATTCGAGAACACGGTTCACTTTCATGTGCCATTTCGTGCGCTTCCGCTTTCGGAATAACGGAAGACACGCTGTATATAACAGCCGCTAAGTGGCAGGCAAATAGAAGACGAGACCTTCTCGAGATAATTAGAAATTCACGTTACGCAAATGGGTTTCGTTATTTGCCGAGCGAATGTTTAAATGAGAAAAAACACTGAGATGTAAAAGTGTTTTATAAAACCTCGAATTAAACTTCATTTTTCTCCGTTTCTTTAGAATTCGAAGTGTGTGTGTGTGTGTGTGACTCATACGTCATTACGTATTGCATAAACAGTACGAATGTGACAATTAGAGTCCATAGATCTGGCATATGTATGCTCCGTAAGAGCGATTGAGCGAGGCGGCAATTACAATAAAGCACGACAACTACAAGTGTGCTCAACAAAATCGCAATAACGAATCGATCGAACATGCGCTTTGCAAAATATTAAAAAAAATCAATTTCATCATCGATAAATATAGACGTTACGCACGCTCGAAGATACGAAATATTTTTTTAACGTCAAGTATTGATGCAACAGTAATTGCGATTTTTATTATTCAATAAATAACAAAATCGCACTTATTTTTGCATCAGTTTGATATTTATTTAAACAGAAATCTCTTCTTAAAAAATTATTAAAACATCAGTGTCGCAACGAACAAAAAGAGATAAAATAAAAATTTATTTATTTTATTTTGCTAAAATTTATTGTAAAATAAAACAAAAATAAAATGACAATAGACAAATAATGAAAATAAACATTAATTAGCAGATTATGAATTGAAGCGCATTTCGATCGCATTCTGTAATCGCGTATCGGAGCGAGGGAGTGTTTTTTTTTCCCCCGCAATAAAACGAGAGACGGACACGTGCAACAGACGCGCTTTCATCCCCTGAATGGAAAAGCGCGTGATGTCATCGGCCTCGAACACACGCGCGCAAACTGCCAGACTGTCAAGAAACGCACAAGAAACGGGAAGAGAACGGAAGAGAAGAGACTCCACTACCACCACCATCATCATCATCATCGTCCTTCGCACACGCTCGCTATAGGCGTGTCAGCTGGCAGGGGTGGGTTCGTGGGGCAAATATACGGGGCAAGAGGGCGACGAACGGCACCGCGCATCGATCCCCCGAATGTCTACGTCAGTAGTCTGGTCCAGGGTGTTGCGGCGTTCGCAGCATCCGCGTTCTCGTCTCTCTCTCTTGAGAGCTCTCGTCTGTCTATTTCTCGTTGGAGTGTCTCTTATCTGAAAAACTTTGTATCGCGCGCGTTTCCGCCGTCTCTGTCTCCTCATCGAGAAGACCCGAATCCGTCGTTATCTCGCCGCGTGCGTCACGAGCGCGAGAACGAGATAGCGCGCGTGTGTACGTGAATAAATCTACGCGTCTATACGGACCATGTGTTTGAGCGTGGGGAGACCGTGTGATGTCGCACGTGTGTGATGAGCGCGTCTGGTTTCTCTTCGAAGAAAAAAAACTCGGTGAATGTCAAAAAGAAACGAGAAGCATGAGCAACAATTCGGATTAAAGACATGTGCACGCCGGAGGAAATAAAGGTGAAACGCGAGTTAACAAACGAATGAAGAGGGGAAATGACGAGGTCGCCGAATGAAAAAGTCAACTATTCCGCACGTGCCGGAGATTCCCGCCGATTATAACAACGAAAACAGAAATAACTTTCGGTTAAAGACGCGGAAAAGACGCGTCTGGCGCGACGTTGTAATTTCTTGCCCGCGTCTTTCGGTCTCTTCGCTCTCTCGCCTGTTCAAAGCGGCTCCGATAACACTCGAATTATTTATTACACGAGAAAATTATTGTCTCGGATGGGTCGTTGAAAGAAAAATTATTTTTCTCGCGCGGGTTTTGTCCAAGTTACACAATTTCTTCCCAACAATGACAGACGAAAAGATCATTTGGAGCCACTGAATGTTCTTTTCGATATTAGCAGAGTTACAATAAAATTAGTCCGCAATTAAAACAGTCAAAATAAACTTGTTAAAAAGAAATTAAAGATAAATTTCAAGTTTTCAAAATTAAGGCGAATTTAATGTAAAACACTGAGAAACGTTTTAACGAAACGTCAGCTACTAATTTCCTTCGTTAGTAGATTTGTTCATTGATTTGTTCAACGAAATTTAAAGCGATAATTGCGTTCGTTTTAACATAACGAAATATTCGAGCGATTTGAAGAAAGCGACGATTGTACGATTGGAAGCAAAGTGAAGAACACACTATCTGTTCTGTTCAAAGCTGTGTTTTTTCTTTTTTAAGAAGTCGGCACTTGCGTAAACGCGCGAAGGTCTTGCCTTCGATAACGCGTGCGAACTCTGTTAGACCGCCTCGTTCGGTCATCGATAAAAGAAGCCGGGACGAAAATAGGTGACATTCTTCGTAGACGTGAAATTCTCGGACCGCGTCCGTTTCGGTCATCGATGAAAGAAGCCGAGACGAAAATAGTACAACATTCTCCCGAGATCCAACCGAATCGAAACGCTTGCTTTCATTTTGCGTGAAAATTGAAATTGTTACAAGAAGAAACTTTGTTATCTTCGACTCTAACGTCGTACATATGTAGAGCGCGAAACCGAGTGCGAAACGGTCGGAGATTGAATCGATACGAGATTGCATCGCGCGAATGTGTTGCAACAACGCTTCGGACCTCTTCCGAATGCGAGTTGGAGTATTTAATTATGAGGATCATAAATAGTCGACCACTTATCGATTCTTCCTGCGCGCGAGTGCGCGATGATTTTTTCATTGTTTTTATTTTGTTTATAAAACGACTAGCGAGGCGTGTTTTTGAAACGACATTTACATGCGAGAAGTTCGTCAGGTTTTAAATATTCATGCAAGGAATTTATTCACTGAACGTGCAAAAAACTGAATTGATGAAAGTGACAATTTTCTCCAGTACAAGAAAATTTGTTTTAAAATACAATTAATAATTTTTTTGTTATAAAATACAACCATCAAAAACGTGAAAACTTGTTAGCAACAAAATAATTTTTCTTCAAAAGAAAGCGAATCCCAAATGCCTTTGCACTTCAGATCACGTTCAGTGAACAGACTCCTTAAAATATTCACGTAATTTTATAAAAAAAATTCGCACATCAAATTTGATCTCAGGTTTGCGAAGAGACACTGGCGGAGCACAAGGAGAGACTGGCGGAACTGCGCGGTCTGGTGGCGCAAATCGCATCGGACGTAGGTCTGGACGCCGGTGGACCGTTGCACTGTGAAGTCGAGGCGCTCGGTCAACGACTCGAAGATGTTCGAGAAACCTTGTCGACCCTCGCGGACACAGTAGACGCCCGTGTCCTCAACCAGGAACTCGCTCGCAGCGATCTGTGCCAAACGAAAAATTTTCTGGATTCTGTCCAACAGGTACGTCTTTAGCCCCCTTACCTCGAGGAGGAATTTCTACTTTCCTGGGATGTCTCCCATTTGTTACAAAGCGAGATGCGCTCGAGTAAAGATCTGAGAAAATCGCGTTTTTCTCAAAAAATTTTCGCGAATATTGTAATAAGCAAAAGAAAGAAAACATCTTTAATTTCTGCTCTAATCAATCAGAGCTTTTGGAAGAA
This sequence comes from Pseudomyrmex concolor, assembly GCA_014839585.1. NCBI lineage: Eukaryota > Metazoa > Arthropoda > Insecta > Hymenoptera > Formicidae > Pseudomyrmex > Pseudomyrmex concolor. The sequence continues at coordinate 20,394 of QVOB01006752.1, forward strand.
TCATCTTCAAGTTAGTAAATTTATGTTGCCTCGAAAGTACGGGCACATCCCGCGCGTCGTTTATCCTGACACGTGAGGAAACAGATTCCAGGACCTTGAGGAGAGGAGGGTGGTAGAACAAAATGCTTTCTCGTATTTCTCACAGTTAAAACATTTTTCAAGGATCGATGTGTACACGTACTTGCGCGAAATGAAACTTGGAAGGTGATTGTTAAGCGAGCGTTAAGTCGCTTTATTGTAGTGTCTGACGTCTAAAATACGCGTCTATCAGTTCTTGATGCGGCGCACCATTGGTGCTTGGCACAACCTCGATCATCGTGTGCTTCGCACGCGCGCGTTTATACATTTTAATCGCGGTAGTTTCCGAAACAATTCGTTATGTCAAGGCCGAAGGGCTTAACCCGGAGTGGGCAATTACATCAGTCACGAAATCCGCAACAGCTGAATGGCTGCAACACCCCTATGTGTGCTTGCTCACACATTATGTCGAAACTTTGAAAACCTCTGAGAAAGCGGTATGCGCCGCGACGGAATTTACACGTCGACACATAGAGAGATAAAGATTTGAAATAATCCTATTTGTTCAAGAACGCACATCTGTGTCGCGCGTCGCATTTCGCTCATCTCCTTTTCTGTTTGGTTTAGCAAAACAAAATTATCGCGTAGCGATCGTCGCCGTTGCATCATCTCAATTAATCTTCGGAAAACGTAGCTTTTGGAAGACTGTGACTGGGTCACTTCTGACCCAGTATTCTACTGAATAATCACAAGTTCGCGTTTTGTTTCGCGTACAAGTTCTTATTAATTAAATAAATATTTAAATTAATATATACTGAAATATTAGGTCGTTAAGAATATAGAAACTTGATAAATAAATATATACACATATATAATTTTACATGTAACAATAACTAACTTTACATATTTATATAAATAAATATAAATATTTATAAATATTTATATATGTAAAGTTATATACATATACATATTTATTAAGTTTCATACCTATGACCTATATATTTATATTCATATTAATTTTAATATATTTATTTTATTTAAGACGAATGTTCCAATGACCGGAGAAATTACTGGCCGGATATTTATTAAAGAAATAATTGTAACAAAATATTTTATACATGTAAACTAGGAACTAATAAGTGAAAGTATAAAAATACTTGAAACATTGAGAATTTTTATGATTACAAATATTGTAATCATTAATTACTATTTCTATGATAACTCCCCGGTCAATGGAACGCATTTAACTTATTATTGTAATAATAAGTCAAAGTTTAACTTAGTTGCTGAAGAATTGACGTGAGATTTGCGAAATTGTTCATTCAAATTGAAGGTTTGTAATTGGGAGAAAAACTTGTTCGTCTCAATTTTCAGAGTTTAACAACGGTGGGTCAAGGTGAAACCAACGAGCAGTTAACGGTGTTGCGGAACTACCTTCTAACGTTGACACGAACCGAGCCGCAGCTTCAGTCCATTAAAGATCGCGCGCTAGACGTGAATGTTCACGATCCGTTGGTGGTCGAGGTGGTTCAGCTATGGCAGCGCGTGTTTCTGGAAACGTTTCAGCAATATCTACGTTTGTCCACGCGATTGATTCGCTCGCAAGACGTGGTCACCGCGCTGAAGCTCTGGCAGGACTATCTGACGCACGTGCAGGACTTCTTGTCGAGCGGCGTGCCGAGCGACTACGACGGTTTGTTGGAGCATCGGAATCTTTGCGAGGTTCACCGAAAGCTTCTGCAGCAGAAGCAGCAGACTCTCATGTTTATAATGAGACAGGAGGAGGACGGCGACCTGTCGGTCACTGAACAATTCAGCACTCTGACCAATTTGCACAACGAGACGCTGGCGAGGATATTGGAGCGACACGCGGCGGTGCGCGACAAGATATCGGCCTGGGACAAGTACAGGCTGGATCGGGGCAAACTGCTGACGTGGCTGAATGAAATCGAGAAAGAACGGCAGCGCATGCATCTGCGGTTTATTCACTTGCGACAGCTCAACAAGATCTTGCAGAGAATTCAAGCGTTGCTGGACAAACTACCGGCCGGTGAGGCGCAGATCAAGTCTCTTCAAGAACAACAGGAGTCTCTTTTGAGAGACTGCGACGAAGAACTGGCGGTGTCGATACGCATGGAGCACGCGGCGAACGCGCAACATATCAGCAACTTGCGCGCCGGCCTGGAGACTTGGAGAGACTTCGTACAGAGAGTGCAGAAACTGCACAAAGAGCACGACGAACAATCCGCGGCGATCACCGCCATCTTCCAAGAAGTTGGTCAGGTCTTGAGCGCGGCTTTTCACGCGGGACCAACGAGTCTGTCCAAGACGAAAGAGAAACTGGATTCGCTTCAGCACCTGAGAACTCGTCTGACCGAAGCGCAACGTACGCTGGAGTCTCTCGGTGGTATCACGGAACAGTTAAGGGAGTGCGTGAGTCCAAGCGACATGAGAACGTTGAATCAACACGACGCGCTTTTGTCGCAGCAACACGGCGACCTCGAGTACCAACTTGCCCTGTTGGCGTACAGGCTCGGAGAACGCTACGGTTTCTACGACCGATGGGAGAGCAGATTAAACAAATTCTTGTCGTGGATAGAAGACGCAACGGTCAGACGGCAGAACTACGATCTGATGACGCCGGACGATCCCGAGGAGACGGTAAAGCGGTTCGAGTGCGAGCTGCAGACGGAAATGAATCTCAAGCAGCGCGAATTAGAATGGCTGCAGACCACAAGTCAGGAACTGATCGAGCTCGCGGAGGAAGCGGAGAAAACGAAGCTTCAACAGTCGTTGAATCGGCTGAACGACAAGTGGAACAGTTTGATGACGGGCGGCAAAGCCAGAGCCAACAAACTGTCCGGTCTAATTCAAACTATGAACTCGTTGCTGAAGAGAATAAGCGATCTGCGAACTTGGCTGACCGGCATTGAGAATCAATTGTCGGAGCCTCTCATCATCGAGAAACCTACGCAACAAAGCGTCGACAAGAAGTTCGAGGATCACGAACATCTCAAGAGCACAATCGAGGCGGAAAGCGGCAATATTGGCGAAGTGTTGAATTTGTGCGAGATTTTGCTGAACGATTGCGACGTGTGGAAAGCCTCTTTCAACACGGACGCGTTGAAAAGCGGCATGGAGGGTCTGGAGAGACGATGGAAGGCGGTGTGCGTAAAATCTACCGAGCGCAAGAAGAAGATCGCGATGATCTGGAAGCTGCTACAGGAGTTCGACAAGATCAGATGCGAGCACGAGCCATGGCTGGTCAACGCGGAGAAATCTCTGACGGAACTGCAGAACAGTCTGACCGACATTTCAAAAGAGGAATCGGAGAAGTTGATCGAGAAGGCTAAATCTATCGCTCAGGACATCGAGGCGCATCAGAAGGCTCTGAAGATGCTCGAGCAAATGTTCAGCCGTTTAGCCAAGTCCGGATTGGATCCCGATAATTTCAGATCGCTCACGGGCGAGACGCGGAAAACGATCGAGAGATGGTTAAGTCTCGAGAAGAGAATCAGCGCTATTATCTCGAGTCTCCAACGGGAACAAAAGACTTATCACGAGTTCGTCGCTGCGCACGGCGCCGCGGTGGTGGGTCTGGCGCAAGTTGACGTTCGCCTGACTCAGATGCAACATCTCGCCACGCCCGAACAGACGTCGTCACTGCGACGACGTCAGCAATTGAGCGAGATCGAGGAAGAACTCGATACCCAAAACGTAATCTTGCAAAAAGCGGACGAGCTGGCGTTGCGAGTGATGCAGGACAGCAATCCCGAAGATGTGGCCGCGATTCAAGAATTGGTGGACGAATATCAAATTATGTGGCAGGACATCAAAGCGCGAGTGACTTCGTTAAGAGCGGAATTGGAGCACGAAAGAACGGAGGTCGACGAGGCGGTGCAAGTGGAAACCTTGAAGTTCGAGCAGGACACCGCCGTTCAAGTAGACACCCTACCGAGACTAGTCAGAATGACTTCGTGCGACGCGTACTTGATAGAGCTCGAGGCTGCCTTGAACGAGTGCAACAACTCACTGAACGCTCTCGAAGCAGCGGTAACGCCTGACCCCGTTTCCGGTCCAGGACTTAACGCTGTTGCTAAGACTATCGTAAGATCTTCTACCAATTCTTGAGTATGCAATTAATAAATGTGTATTTTTCAATATATTTTTTTTTATGCAGGCAAAACTGATTGGGAGCTCCCAGTCTTCGATAGAACTAGTGCGTCACCTTCACAATCTACTCGTAGAAGATGGCAAACTGAGTCCTGGAGCTGCCAAAAGCAGAGACGTGACCACGCTAATAGCTCGATACGACACACTCATCGCACAAGCAAGAGCACGTGAACAACTGATCAGAGAACTTAGGTAAAGTATTCTCTCGTTCACGTCGATATGTTCAGAATTTCAATGTTTTATATAAAAATATATTATGTGCTTTATATTCCTTGATTTTCTTGTATATACTAACATACTACATCCAGGAAACAATCATCCGTAAATAATCAACTAACAAATCCTAATTCTGAACCTTTGAGAGTCTTTTCTGTCCAGTTCCTTTTGAAAATTTCTTCAAACATTTAAATTGTCGTTAGAAATAAATTATGCAAACAACAGGAAATGGTAGCAGGAACTTGAAAGATGTCAGAATGTTTTTAAACAATCTTAAAATCGAATAAGATGTCAGACCCATGATTTACTTTTGGAAACAAGTGGTTCAGAGTTAGGATTGATAATTTATATTGTATATTATTTGCATTAATATTAATAAGTGCTTTTAACTTGTGTTCTTCAAGCCTCTTCTCATACAACTCATATTAACATCATATTTGTTTTGCAATAACTTTCAACACGATCAATAATCGTGCCTATATAGCTAACAAGACTAAAATAAAATGCTTGTCCTGTATAGATCACCTGTCACCGACGCTTATGCTTTCCCATGTGACCAGTGAGTAAATAATCATAATAACACTAATTGCCATAATTATTGTATATAAACCCTGTTCATTTTATCACAGTTTTCCTGAGAAACTTTCAATGTTTGATAAAAAGTTGCGAAACAAATCATTGAAGCCTTGTAAAATGTGTGTTTGCAAATAGTAATGTGCGAAATAATGTACATATGTATTGTATAATAATTAATATACAATATTAATAATAATAAATTAGTGTGTTGCCATTGTGTTCAAAAAGGCGTGCGTTGAAAATAATTTAAACAATTTGCTTGAGAAGCAGTTTATTCACTGAATGTGCTACAAATTGCATAAAACTTGATATTACTTGTAATATATTTGCAGTCAAATTTTTGTGTCAATGTTATTTATCTGTATATCATTTTGAAATGTCTAACATTAAAGTTGTAATATATTTGCAGTCAATTTTGTATGTCATTTGTCTGTATGTCATTTTAAAATATCTAATATTAAAATTGCACTTTCTGAATTAGAAAATATAGAAAATTAGTAATTCTTTGAAAATATATAATTAATATAGACATAAAAGTTTATACATTTAATAACATGTTTCCCCTCCTCCCCTAAAAAAAAAACGCTACATATGCCTCTGCGCATTCAGTGAATAGACTCTTTGATAAGTGAGCAATTGCTTGTAACTTGATCAGACGTCCCAATTTTTTTTTATCATTATTGTAGCGATAATGGCAGATTGACCTGCCCATTGTGCTCGCGTCGCAACTGGGCGCAGTTGGACAACGATCTCTGGCGTTTAAACAAATGGTTGGAATACGCCGAGGGTACGCAGAGCGAGCAACACTCGCCGCCCGGGGACATAGAACAGTTGGAAGATGTGATTCAAGATCACCGCGAGTTTCTGTTGGATCTCGACAGTCACAAGAGCATAGTGACGAGTTTGAATATTGTCGGCGCTCACTTGGCCGATCACGCGGAGGACACGGAACGCGCTAACGAGCTTCGCGATCGATTAGCCGTGGCAAACGGCAGATGGGAAAAGATCTGCACGACCGCGGCGCGTTGGCAAGAACAGTTACAGCGCGCCCTTATGACGAATCATCAGTTTTATCGTATCATAGACGAGTTGTTGGCCTGGCTCGAACGTACCGAAGTTAACATTCGCGCGAGCGAACCGATCGATCTCACGGAATCCGCGAACATCATAGAAGCGAAATATAACAAATTTAGGTAAGCTCCTTCCCTCCCATTCAATTTGGACCGATTTTCGCGAGTAAAATTTAATGAAATATCGGAACACGCGTGTACTCTAGGGAGTTGCGAAGCGACCTGGAGCGTTGCGAGCCGCGAGTGATATCGTTGCAAGAAGCGGCCAATCAGCTTCTTGACGAGGAAACGGAAAGCAGAGCGCGTCTGCAGGAGCTAAGACTAAGACTGCAATCACTGAGACGACTTACCGGGATCTACGCTGTCAAACTAGGAGCCGCTCTCGGACTGGAATCGCGGGATGTAAGTCTCGCGGCCACGTCCACGTCCTTGGCGTCCCTTTCGCACGAGGTAAGTCAAACCGCACCGCGATCTCCCGTAGTCCAGAAGTAGACGTATTACATGATGACACTAAGTGGGTGCGGCGTCCCATCCGACTCTCTCTCTCTCTCTCTCTCTCTCTCGTTGTCTTTCATGTCTGAAAATTCAAAAAAAGTGAGAACGTGATATTTCGAATCATTAAATTTTTTTAGTGAAATACGCGACGACTCCCTTACAGAAATTTAAGCAAAATGGCCGAAAAATGATACTCGGAGTATTAAAATTGCTGTTTGAGCGCCGGTTCTTTTTTTGCTCAAAACGAGCTTTGCTTTAGCTATACGGGCGATAAATTTCCACGAGGACTGACACAAACACGCGTTTCTAACATTAAATTGCAAAAAGTCGAACTTGTTTCGCGACTTTTTCGCAAATTACGTCTTTTTTTTTTTCTATCGCGGCAAATCTCGGTCCCGACAAATTGGCGATGTTCTCGAAAAGATCTCACTGTCGGATTACTTACTTGTGTCACTCATTGCCAGTGTAAAACCAATCCATTGATAATGCGCTTTTGTTTCTACATAGATATGTTTATTGTAGATTATTGCTGCACAATTTTATATAGCGAAATCGCACGAACGAAAGCGAGAAGCGCGGAGCAAAAATGTCGCGGCGGAACTGCTAAAAAACGCGGCAAACGTCTTTGCGCGCCAACTTCACGCGGCGGCGCGCGCATGCGCGTCGATATATCGCGGTCGCGATATATCGATCGCGCGCGTCTATCGATACGCATCGATATACGTATACGGGCGCTTCTCTCGCGTTGCGTTGAAAATTGATCTCTCCGTAGTGTAAAAAATCACGACTGCACAGTATCTTATTGTTTGTGTTTTTTTGTTGACCTGTAGCTGCTCGACGAAGCTGCCTCTGGGACTGCTCAGCCTCACATCACCGGCACAGAGTATGTTGTTACCTCTTTTCCCTTGTCGTTGCAATTACGATACTTGTTTTTTTTTCCGAATGCGAGATTATTTATCAGAACATTGTAAAGATAAAAAAACAAAAATATAAATATAAGAACAAAACAACTTTTAAAGAAAAAATAAATAAATATATTGGCGCGAAAATGCGCGGAAAATTGTTCTGACAAATAGCCGCTCATTCACGGTACATAAAAAAAAAAAAAAAAAAAAAAGAAAAATTCGTTGGAATCCTGTTTCAGTGGTGAGGAAAGGAACCGGACGGTTTTGGCGCGCGGATATTACTTCCTCGGGAGGGTTCTGCGAGTTTCCCTCCCGATCCAGGCGCTGATGCTGCTGCTGCTAGGCGTTGCGTCGCTGGTGCCGTCCGCGGAGGAAGACTACAGTTGCACGCTTTCCAATAATCTCGCGAGAAGTTTCACGCCGTTAGCCTTTTATCCGAACGGTCCACCGCCGGTGTAATTTCGTGCCTGTTGTATGTGTGCGTGTGTGTATGAGCGCGTATGTGTTTTGTAAGCAGGTTCCACACCGATCGCGGCCGAAGATCCATATCCACCCAGGCCGATATTCACAGTCAGATCTTGGATCTGAGATCGTGATCTTGAGTCTGTCTCAAGTATCTCAAGACCAACTTACTCAATTTCACACCAAATGTTTATTTTTTATAGAGTATACTTATTTTAATTATTTACAAACGTTAGAATAGATATTAAAGAGCTAATTTTACATATGTTATATATATATATTTGTATATATGTATCATATATGTATAGTATACACAATGTTCTATACATATACATATATAGTACACAAAATATATGTATAATAATATGCAAAATATTGAAAATCTTAAATATGTGAGATGGGAATGTGAATACCGGCCTTATGTCAAATCGATGCGAGGTGGAATGTGTTCCCTGTGTCACTTCTTCTAAGATTGAAACCACGCGGCAAAGTGGTATTACCACTGCTGAGTAAAGTATTGAGACGAGATATATACATAAAAATTGTCCTTGCATTATTGTTCCGTATACAACAAGATATATATATATATATAAAATGTAAAAATTTTTACTGCCCTTATGAGCTTGCCTCATTGTAATCGCGTGACGCGCGCATAAATTCCTCTTCGCGGAAATCTTTGTACCGTGCGTTGTGTAGCAAGTTGCGCGTTGTGTGTTTTACATGTAAAACGAATTTATACGTAAATTGTAGGCGACCACTGAGAATTGGAGCCGAAAAAAAAAAAGAAAAAGACGCGTTCTTAACTTATTATATTGTATATTGCATATTGTATATCTTCATCGTATCTTGTTGCTATTTGGCATAATATACAGATATATTGTGCTCTTCCTGCGCGAAATATACACAAGTGTCTTGCAAACACATGTATCTTGATAAAATATTCGTATTGTGTAAGAGAGAACACAGCTGAGATTATCTTCGAGATGCTCGAATGTGTACGTACATTAAATTAATTAAACGACGTTCCATGATGCGTGTATGTGTGTGTCTTTGTGTTGCTACAAACACACACAGAGACACAGACACATGTTACACGTGTAATCGACGAATGCTTGGTGACAGATTCTGTTGCATTTCTGCTGGAATTCTGCTGGCAGTTGTTGGAAATGCATCGCATCTGCTGCCGTTTTTTGACAACAAAATCAACCGCGAAAAATTGCGTTTCCGACAGATTTTGCTATTACACATTATGTATCCGCGATATGATAAGAAAGTGCGATTAGACTTTGCATGACATATAAACTCTTCGCCGTTTTTTGGTGAGGAATTTGTTAATTTCTTTCGAACGGGACGCGGCGAACGAGATGGCATGCATGCATCATTCTATTTTTGTTCTACATTCAAATGAGAAATAAAGAATAACTTGTCTAATATGTTGTTTTGTTTTTACAGATGTCAGAAACAAACTTTATCAAACGTAACGAATCAAAGTCACATCAAAACGTACTTAGTTATTTTTCTCTACTCCCTATTGATTTGACAAAACGTAACATGTAGCCAACAGCAATGTTAAAACATTTCTTTAAAAGAACGTCCCTTAAAAGAAACTTACTTCATAATAACAGGAACATCGATTGTTTTGCTGCTGCATATTAACACTTTGCAGGCAAGAGACTGCAATCACGCACAGTTTTGAATAGAAGCAGGCGCTCGCTTAGACAAAGTGTCAAAGCGACGATTGCGTGATTTACGTAAGTACAAATGACAAATATCACAGTCACGAGTTTTGATTTATTCTTGTAGAAATTAACACAAGAATTGAGTTACGTTTTCAAAGGTACAAGATTGTTTTTTTTTTTTTTTTTTTTGCTTATTGCGCTCTTTTTTATATTGTTACAAAGAAACAGCTCTCTTGGTGTCTTTTTTTGGTACAATACATTATTACAAAAAAATATATGTACATATGTATACGCTCGCACACACACTCTTTCTTTCTTTCTCTCTCTCTCACAAAATGTTGTTTATGCTTCGTATACTTATTTTAATTATTCACAGATGTTGTAATATAAATGAGCTGTACATATTTGTACATGTATTATATGTATATTATACTATCCAGTGTATATATACATATAATAATATACAAAGTACTAAAAAAGTGAATCAATTTAGAAAATGATAAATTTACACCGCAACGAATCAGGTCATTAAGTAACTTGATTCTTCAATATCGTTAATTGTTCCGAATATTCGAGATACAACCTTTGCCAGCGAAGATGACCGCCAACTACGGCCAGCACGTCACTCAAAAGTTTATGTTTTCGAATTCCCTGCGCACATAAACAAAATAACTCAATTAAATCAAGAGCAAACCAAGTGAAACTTCAACGATGTATAAACAATATTACCAAGACAATGGGATCCCATATACTTTTGGACGTTGACGTGTGACTCGGACCCAAAAGATCGTCCAGAATTAACCTCAAACGTTTTTCTAAACTTTCTGCAACAAAAACAAGAGACAAACGTGCAAAAACAATTTGTAACAAATATATAAAAATACACTGGCTTGTTGCCACTACGCACCTTGTGTTAGTAAAAACGATACTAAAGCCATGAGCCAGTGAACGTATTCCTGAGCGCTACCGAGAGCTTTCGACGCGAGCAGTTGCTGTTCCAGATAAGAAACAACACTTGGCGCACTGTGTGGTAGTCGCGGATTTGGCAGTGTATTTCCAGTAGTTCTGAGCAATCCTTCTTGCAGCGACGATAAGGGACCTCTGGGAGCTCTACTTCCCGTGGTGCTCACTACACTGAACGAAGACCATCGCCACACGGGATCCTGGCTGTCTCCGATCAGCAGCCACGTTCCTGCACGATATTTACACGCACAAATTGTTATCGCCGTTTATAAACGAGATAATGAAGAATTAAATTCTAACATGGTAACATGTGTGCTGTATACCCATGTCTTTGTGATATATATACGCCCGTGCGTTAGTGAACGCTACGTGAGGCATCCCATTGTACAAAGTACACGACAATAAGGACGTTCCGGGTGCCGCCAGATGAGCAACTGAAGTCGAAACGATCATTCGACATACATTTCCTATTTCCCACACACGAACCGCGCCGCAGCTTGAGATTACCATTACCTACGTGTTGAATTGTTTTACAAACATTTAGATAACAAGTTTAATCAAATCCAAGTAACACGAATTTAAGAGTTAGATTGAAAACAATAAATTACCGCGTTTCCAACTGCATGGACCTTTGCCAGTGGTGCTGGCGGCGCTAAGGGAGGTGCTGGTCGACACCCTTTGGCAGGATGGAACGTGTGAAGACTCCCGTCTTCCAAACCTAAAGCTATTACAGCCGGCGATGCTGCTAATGCTACAGCGCTATATCCTAAGTAGAGCTCCCACGTCGGTTCTGAATCTGTACCCCTGAACACTTGTAGATGAGCCAGACCTTGGTTATTGGTAACCGTCACGGCGTAATGACCTGCTTGTTGAGATAACGAACTAGACGGTTTCAGTGAGGGTAGTATCATTTGACCGCCGCTCTTGTCGGACAGAAACTTGGGTTTCTTGCACGGTAAAGAGTGATGCAACTTGGGCGTGGTTTGGTCTCTGCGTTTCAGTGTAAAGGTTGCCGAGGCGTCCGTAGAAGTAGACTTTAACGGTGTAACATTGGGTGCGACAACATCATTGCGTCTCTCTATCACAATCGAGCTTTTAGTCTGTATTGTACTTGTGAATGTTGGTGCACCTAAGCTACCGCTGATGTTTGAATCCCTAAGAATAAAATAATATCGTAAGATCTAATAGCTTCTTAAGTCGTCAAAATTAACTTACGCTGTGTCCGCCGGAGGCGGAATAAACATAGGCGTAATCCTCCTCTTGCCATCCGAAGTTCTAGTTTCAATTTGTTTATTGATAGGTCCCTTAACCGGAGTGGTGGTTGTGGTAGTGGTTGGTGGGATACTTGGAGCGGATACCACTTGGGAAGACTGATTAGGTACCGGAGGCTTCAAATTGAGAAGTTCCGGCGCTTCCATAACCATACAGCCTCCTTGGTTTGCCAACGGTTTGCCGTATAATCGCTCGTGGAGGCTACTCTATTGATGAAAACAATTTGATAAACTGAATCAACATATTTACGCACAGAACAAGTGCGATATGTAGTATGTAAATTACTTGTTCGGCTGGATCGAGAGGCTGTCCCAATTCCTGCTGAGTAAATTCGATAAATACTGCCGTTCCATCCCAGGAACATGCGGCAAGCCGAAGACCACAAGGAGACCAACTGGCATCCAACACAGAATGTGTAAATAACTCGTGTATTACAACTAAAGGTCTTTTCAATGACGTTAACCACACGGATAAAGAACGATCTCGCGATCCTATTGCGACACAGCAATACTGCTGTGGTTTGGAGGAACCTGGCTGTTTCTTTTGTAGAATGTTGCCATTAAATTTCTATTAAAAAGAAAAAATCCAGGTATATACCTTTAAACATCTCTTAATGATTTTTAAGAGTAAATTTCTTCATACTTATAAAATTCATTCTTGATACATACAACACATGTTACTGCTTTCCTATGTCCAACAAAATCTTTGTCTTGCGTCCAACCATCTCTTTCTATTATTTGTGCTGTAGGACCTCCCCCATTCATAGCATGTGCAGATACTAGATATTGGCCATCTGGACTCCAAGAAAGCCTCAAAACATGAGTTGTTCCACCACATTCATCAAACGGCTCAGATATTAACGCTGCTTCTGTCCAATCGGTAGTACGCCACACCCTTGATATTTTACAATTAATATTGCATAGAAACAATCTTTTACTTAATTACAAACAAAGTCTAACTTTTCAACTTTGATCGTAGTCTTTCCTTAGTTATGTTATTTTACCTTAATGTTTTGTCATCAGATTGAGATGCTAAGTATTTTCCTACTGGATCCCAGGTAATTCCTTTCACAAAACCAGTATGACCTTTCAATACAGCAACCACTGCGGGAAACTTGGAAGCATCCCACACTATCACACTGTTATCTACTGAAGCAGAAGCCAGCCATGGACTATGTGGCGCCCAAGCAAGATCAAGCACATCGGCTTCGTGAGAACGCAATGTTGCAATACATCTCCAAGTTTCCACACTAGCTTTTCCACCAAAAATGGAACTTCCACCTGATCCGGATAATCTCCAAATCATAATGAGCTTATCTACACCACCTGATGCTAATAATCCACTGTTGCTCCATCGTACACAATTCACACAAGCTGTATAAAAATATCAATTATTTATATGTGTACATTTATACATGTATAGTGCATAAGAAATAGTAAAAAAGTAGTTACCAAGATGATTATCTAATTGACATAGCATTTTTGCAACATTGGGATCTACTTCAGCAGCTTCATTAACAACTGGTTCCATGTTCCATATGACTACTCTTCCAGAATCACCACCTAAATTTCATATATAATGATTACCATAATTAGAGAAAAAACAGTTTTAAATAACAAATGGTTTTACTTTATGATATTGAAAGTATATTAAGTTTATGATATTACATATCCATTAAAAATATGGCACTTATTGAACTCTTTGATGCTTTTGTTGCAAAACTTCTTGTGTATGTTTTCAGATGAAGAATTGCATTTATATCATTTTTTTATTAATAATAGATAGCTCAGTAATCAAGCTGCTCTTAATCCTGATAAAGTGAAGAAAAATATCTATACATTATCAGTTGATCATTCATCAAACTCTATGAAGCTGACAAATGTGATCTGAACCTGAAAACCATGCACAGTAATGATAATCATTGTTCAACCATACCTTGACCACCAGTAGCAAATCTCTTTCCATCAGGATGTATATCAATAGAAAATATAGGATACCCTAATGAAAAAAAAGAAGTCAATATTCAATTTTGTGTACATGAGAATATGATATATGCTTAAAGATATTATTATCTGAAAAAACAATTTTTTCATATGTGGAATCGCAAATTCTACATCTAGTTATATTCAATTAAATACAATATAACTCATACGTGAGATTGTCTCAATCTCACATATATAAAAGCATGTGCAATTATTTATAACCAGACATAAAATTCATCTATATATGCAGGATTTTTTTCCGGATAATACAAGTGAAGTAAACATTACAAACCGTCGTGAGTAACCCAGTTTGGCTTGACAAGTTTCATGTTTTCTTTTTGTCGTGTACAAAGACGCTTATTGCTGATAATTACAAATGTAATTACTAATTTTTTTCACTTCTACCTTTCATTTTAAACTCGCAAACTTTACTTCGGAGAACACGCTATTCGCGCTAGAAATAATCAGAGTTACAACATGTCTGTCTATTGTATCCAATATAGGAACATGTCATTGCCACTACAGCAAAGGATGTTCACTGATCTATGGGATTTATCGACTAATCGTCGATTGGCTGAGGGAACCAACGTGATTGGTCAATGTTGTGAGACTGCGCGATCCGCATCTAATGCAGATAAGCCTTAAATCAATAGTGACTTCATGCTCGATACATTGGTCCAACTGGTCTTGTGCTATGCAAATGACATATTTTGTGTGCGATGATTCGTATGTGGTTTGATTACTAGACGTTTGTAGACTAGCGAAAACCAGAGATTATTTCTTGCAATCTGAAAGAAAGAATTCTGGTGTACAAAATGTCAGCGATGTTAACTGCTGACTGGTTTCCTCTGGGACGAGATGTATATTTTCGGTAAATCTTGTATATTCATAGTTTCTTGTCGCAGAATTTTACTAAGTTATATAGACAAGATAAAATACTGATATTTACATTCAAATAATTGTGTATATACATTAAAAGTGTTAATTTTAATTACAGCAAATTTGAACTATATCCTATATCCTTCCAACACGAAGTTTCTACTAATAATTTATTAGTGGCAGCTCCTTATGGAGGTTCCATTGCTGTGACAAGAAATCCTAAGAAGCTCATCAAGATCCAGGGAGCTAGCAAGCCTTTGATATTTCTCTACTCATCCTCAGGAAAGCCAATAGCTAAATTGCAAGTAAGATCCTTTTGAGTCAGAAATGTCTATGACTTCAAATATCAATTGTTGATGCTGCAGAAATAGAAATTTACAAGTGATATCTTTGGTTAATTTCTCTCTAGTGGAGCAGTGGACAATTGATATCATTTGGCTGGTCTCAACAAGAAGAATTGTTGTGTGTGCAAGATGATGGTATGGTTCTGATATATGATATGTTTGGAACTTATCAGCATACTTTTAGCATGGGAAATGTAAGTAAAGGACTAACTAAATCTTGATTACAAGTGAATTATTGGGAATACAATAATCTTTTCAATTTCAGGCAGCAAAGGACGCCAAAGTTATTGATGCAAAATTTTTCACAACATTAAATAGCACTGGCATAGCTGTTTTGACATCCGCTAATCGTATATTTTTGGTAAACAACGTGTCCGAGCCCAAAGTTCGGCCAATTACCGATATGCCAAGCAAGTACACATTTGCATTATTGTTAGTTATATTTTTGTGTTACACTCTTGTTACATTATATTTGTATCACTAGAGTATGGCGGTCCGATCGATTGTTGGTGCATGGTACATTGTGAGAGAGAGACACAAGTGATTTTGTCAAACAAAGAAGGAATATTTGTGATTCATCAAACTTATCAACACTCATATCCTTTTGTAAGCATAAAATTTCTTAACGTATTGTAATTAATGTAATTTATTCAAGTTCATATCTTACTGTAATATTTAATTAATTTATTTTTATTACAAGTAATATTTACTTGTAATATTTAATTACATGACTTTTTGAATGAAAGTGTGTGGCAAATCACTTTGCTTTCAGAGTCACCTCTTCAATAACAAGATCAACAGTGTATTGGCAATAGCCGTATCTAGCAACAATCGACATGTCGCGCTTTACGCCGATACCGGATACTTGTATATTGGCTCGATAGACTTCAGAGACAAATATTGTGAGTGCCACACAAATATGAAAGAACCTTTAGCTGATTTAGCTTGGTGAGTTAAGAAACTTGTATAATTATTTATAAATATAAACGAATTTAATAAAATGCAACGAATGTATTTTGCATTTAGGTGTGGTACGGAAGCTGTAGTATGCAGCTGGAGCAGCACGATAATGGTAGTAGGATGTACTGCCGAAACTATAGTGTACACCTACGACGGTCCGGTGCACCTGGTTACAGAAATCGACGGAGTGCGCGTGTTGTCGAGCTCTTCTCACGAAATGATTCAAAAAGTGCCGAACGTCGTGCAGAGGATATTTCGAATCAATTCAACGGATCCGGCCTCATATCTCCTGGAAGCTTCCAAGCAGTTCCAAAAGAAGAGCCACAAAGCTGACAGCTACATAGACTTAGTGAAGGATAAACTTGACTCGGCAATAAAAGCGTGTATCGACGGAGCGAGTCATGAATTTGATTTTGAGACGCAAAAGATTCTAATGAGAGTATGTTTAAAGAATATATACATGTAAATTATAATTTATATATAGAACGTGTTAAAATATTTTGCCAATTTTCTCTGTAGGCCGCCAAGTTTGGAAAAGGATTCAGCAAAACGATAGACTCGGAATATTACGTTCAAATGTGCAGAACTTTGCGAGTTCTGAATGCAGTGAGACATCCGCTTGTAGGCATTCCATTAACTTATACACAGTATCCTTTTTCACGTGGAATCAATAATCATATAAGTTTATTTCTTTCTTTTTACATCATATGGCACATATTGTCATAATTTAAATATCCTTATTGTGATGCTAGATTTAATGTTCTCACGACTCAAGTGCTGCTGGACAGACTGGTAGCGCGGAGACACTATTACTTGAGCATACAAATAGCGCGTCACCTGCAATTATCCGAAATCGACGGGGAAAGTAGGATATTGGCGCACTGGGCTTGCTACAAGGTAGAAATTATTATCTGATTACGTTCAAAGTGAGACATTGACGGTCACACGTAAGACACGGGTTGTATCTTGCAGGTAAAACAAACGCAGTTAGATAAGGAACAAATAGCAGAAGAGATAGCTGACAAGTTGGGATATGCTCCAGGTGTTTCCTACAGTGAAATCGCCAAAAAAGCAGCTGATTGTGGACGAAAACAACTGGCCATTAAAGTGAGTTTGATTATTTTATACAAATGTAACAGGCATTTGCATTAAGTGCTTTCGATTTTTGCCAATTTGTTCTTTCTCGTCACGCATCTTAGTTAATCGATTACGAGCCACGCGCTCATCAACAAGTACCTCTGCTTCTGGCACTCGGCGAGGAACGAGCCGCTCTTTACAAAGCCGTGGAAAGCGGCAACACGGACTTGGTCTACACCGTCATTCTTCATCTCAGAGAAAACATGACTCTCGGAGATTTTCAAGTACGCAACATTTAATTGTTTCAAAAACACCCACGAATATGAGATTCGCGCACAGTCTTATATCTGATTTATAATGCGCAGATGTCTATAATGCATTGTCCTCTAGCAATGGCGTTATATATCAAGTATTGCCAGAGTCACAACAGAGAGACGTTGCGCGACATTTATAATCAGTACGACGACTTTCACTCGCAAGCGGTGTGGTTCATTACCGAGAGCTATCAGAAAAAGGTTTGGTATAAAACTAGTTTCTTTTCTTTTTTATTTATTTTGTTCATAAATATATTGAAGCAAATAAATTTAATTAACTTTTTAGAACGCAACGTCGAGGGAGGCGTTGCTGCAGTCCGCTCAAGAAAATTTCAAACTAACTCGTAACGATACCAACGCGTCGCTTACGGAAGAACAAATAAAGCTACTGAGATATCAGAGATCGTTGGAGGACACGCTGCACGAGCCGGTAGTGGGACTGCCTCTACACAATACCGTGAGAATGCTGTTGATGCGTAACGAGTTGAAATTGGCGGACAAATTGCGATCGGAATACAAAATACCAGAGCGGAGGTATAAAAAGAGTCTTGTTTGAGACCCTAAACTGCTACGTACGTGTTGAATCTCACTATTTGATGTATTTTACAGATATTGGTGGTTAAGAATACAGTGTCTGGCGGAACAAAGTTTGTGGCACGATTTGGAAAAATTTTCCAAAAGCAAAAAGTCCCCCATAGGCTACGAAGTAAGGATAGAGACATTAGCGTTACTTTTATGTTACTGCACAGCATAAGAAACTTAACAAAACCAATTTTTTAGCCATTTATAGACGAGTGTCTAAAATACAACGAAAAAATAGAAGCGCGAAACTACTTGAGCAAGGTTAGAGAAGAGATGAAAGTAAAGTATCTGGTGAAGTTGAAGTAAGTATTTAAAATACACACGCGAGACACTTGACACAAGTACGGACGGCAGCAGAAAGACGTGTCGGGTCTTAAGTTTGTGCTGGCGCAATGCGAATCTTCGGACAAACAATTAATAGATAAAATCAACAAGTATCTGTTTAGTCTGAAAAATTTGCCTTCATGAGCGTAAAGATGTAAACGGCATTGAACAGAAAAACAAGGTAACTTTGTTGATCGATGAACGATCAAAATGTATTAAACGACAGAAGTATTTAATAACGATTGATATGTACGTGATAACTCGAACCACCAGAGAGATTAATGAATACTTCGATAAGACATTTCCAGTATAACATTTACAGTATGAAAAAGCGAATGTAAAAGTTGCTTGAATACAAATAATAAATTGGCAATAATACGGTTATTGCTGTATAAAACATATTCGTCATTTATTAAAGCACATGTGAATGTTTCTTCGACATTTGTTGGTTTATATTCTTCTGTGAACATAAGTTAAAAATTAGGAGTGTTTAAATATTGTCAAGATAAAACAGTTGATAAACAAAAAAAATACATTGCAGTCTTAGGAGTCGTGACAGCTGTATGTTTTATGAAAAGTGTATTTGTTCGCTTTTATCTGGCGCTTGAAACGTCGGAAAAAATTTATTATTTGTATTCAGTTAATATTTCTGCGTGAGAGAGAACCAGGCGTTATCGATATAAATTTGTAGAGAAGGTATTTATTATATAAAATAGTGATATTTCTTATAACTGAGATCTGTACACCTGCTTTTTGCTTTACAGTAATGATATAGTTATATACGTAAAAGAATATATTGGAACCTTTTTTTTTTTTTTAGGATTTTTCCCATTTCACCGCAAAGAAAAACTTATCCGTTTTCTTCTTTTAATACATTTTTTGTGCATTTCTAATGAAAATGCGGTACAGTCTAAGGCAAAGCGGATCAACTAACTTCGTTAGACTGCATAAACTGCGTATGTTTTTTACTGAGATCGTTCACTATTAACTGCTCGATCTCTTCGCCATTATTCAATTGCTCGTTTGTAAGAGACAAGACGTATTCAGTTTCCTTGCTCACAATTACCACTTTTTGTTTCCTGGTGTGCAACATATTGCCTATTACGAACTAAAAAGAAGTTGAATCTAAACATCCATGTATGAAGAAAGAATATTTTGTAGAATTCAGTAGTGTTCATTTTTCAACAGAAAGTAGACTTACATTATGATGATACTTGTTCAAAGCGTTTCGCGCTTTAGAGATCAGTAAACTTTCGTCAGTTTCCAATTTGAAAGAAATCACAAATGCCTTTGGCACCCACAAACTAACTAATGGGGCTAGAATTTTGGGCACCAATTGAAGAGATATCGTCGGCGGTCCGCTTGAGGAGATTTTGTGAACTGACATTTCGTTGGGAGGAATGTAAAAGTCGGAGACTGCCGCTGCTAGATACAAAAGGGCTCTGCTTTCGAGCGGCGCTAATGCTTGGCAAGCAGAACGTAGCAGATAGAGATATTCGGACAAAGTTGTAAAGGTGAGTTGTAGCAATTTTTGCTGGTCTAATGCTTTTTTATATTTTTGCAATATTGTCATTACCATCCGTGTATGTTCCGGCAACACTGCAAGATCAGATATTATACAGCTTCAAATATCATATTAATTAATAAAACAAGCACATGATTGTGTGGATAATTAAATGGATTCTGTGTCAGTATTACCTGTTACAACAGGATTTTCACTGTTATCTGATATTTGAAGCAAATCTAGAAACTTCTGACCTACAAAATGCCTTGAATAAGGTTCCAAGGATTTAACTCTGCAAATATAAAGATAACTTTTATATACATTGTTACGTAACAATGTACACACATGGTTTTATTGGTGATGAAGCAAAAATTTATTACCTATATAAAAAAATAACTGCATATCCGTGTTCTAGGAAATATTCTGTCGAAACAGACCCTCTTGTTCCTGCTGAAAAATTATCAACAAACCTGACTGTATTGTGTTCCAATGGTATTGTTGTACCTCCGCTCTGTAATGTTTAAAAGTGATTTAAAAGTAAATTGCTGTTTAAAATATCCAAGACATTAAAGACACTCACCGTTACCAATGCTACCTTATTACCATCTTTTAAATGCTTCTGAGTAAATTCTTTCAATTTGTTTTCATTCTCTGTCAAATCTTGGGGCGGTGGTAGTTTGGCATAAAATTCCTCCCAAGCAGAAACCATTGTAAATACCTGTAGAAATTACTTCTTGGATGCAATATATGTGTACGTTTATATCATAAATTTTTTAATATAAAAGTTCATGCTGTTATATAACATGTGTTACATAATATAGCACTTAACTTGGTCTAAAGTGTGCTAAAGAATTTTATATACAGAACACAAATAAGCATCTAATTTAAATTGTTCTTAATTTGGCTAAATAAATTATTTCATACACACTTTGTACTATAATTACTTGCACTTATATTGCATTAACTTTTATTCTTAGGTCAATTTTGTTATATTTACTTAATTTTAATTTCATTTTAATATGTTACATTCCTAACATCCATGTATGTTAATATTCTTAATTAATATTCCTAATTTTATATATAAATAATGTGTATATATATGTATATATATAACTAATTAAGAAAAGATATTTTACACAAGATATACAAAAATAAAAAAAATTAACCACTAACCTCGATATCAGCAAAAACAATCAAGTTTATTTTTAATCGCTATAATGATTTAGTGGCACTTCTGTGTCAATCAATTGCATATGAATTTTGAAGTATACATACATTAGAGTCTTTGTGTATTTCTTTATATATTTGTATATTTTACACTTGTCTTTTCTCTCTCTACCGCTTTCTTCATCATGTAGTACACATGTGTGTACGTACTTTCTACACACCACAGTTCTAGATAAGATCCAAGTCACGCTACAAATGCTTTGAAGTTTTATTCCATCTTTGTCAAATCAAGGTCGAATATTTGTAGCTTGGATCTTATCCTCTACCGCAATGGCGGCAAAGTAAAAGAGTCAGCTATCGCAGGTGCGTTTGCGAATTTTAACTTCAGATCACGATTCTGGCAGGTATTCGTGGTCGAATCTCATTTTTAGGATCTCGTTTTAATGCCTGATCTTCAATCTGTGTGTCAAGATCCGTACGGTCTCTCAAGACAAAACTATAAATATGAGATCAGACCACAGATCTGTGGATCAGACTATCACTCTATAAACAGGGGATCGATCAACTTTTACTAGCATAAAAACATGAAAATTACAAAGTTTTTTATTCCTATTCTACATGTAAAATTCTACATAGATAATCCAGGAATGAGAGAGCAAAGACTGAAGTTTCACGTGAAGTTACACGACCATCAGAGCCTGTTCATTCTTCAACAATTTTCGCACGCGAAAGTCCGGTAACGTAAACGGTAGATTTTCCCGTACGAAAGTTTTTCAAGGAAAAACCATCGAGAGCCAGGAATGAAACCTGATGATGAAGGAAATGAAATATCGAAACGGATATGACCGATCAAAACGGCGCCGGAAGCTGCGGTGGTTGAACTCACGCAACACGTTCATTCAGAGTTCACTGACAGGGAAGGAGAATTTATTTATTATGTTAATTTACATTAACGCCAGTTGACCAGTTGTTAACCGCGAAAATGTTGTTACACGCACGGTAAGCGTTTATTAACGGGATATTTTGTCTGTACAAAATGTTTTACAGAATATCTACGGAATATTTCGCTTGTAATTCTGTGTCAGAAACTTTTAAATATAATAATGTAGTTTTGTGTATAAATTTTTAATATTTGAAATTATCTTTTTAAGAGCGTTTTTATGTAAAAACAAGTAGTTTCGTTTCTTTGTCTGTGTATTTTTGAGAGCGTTTCTATTAGGAAAAATATTTGTTTCTGATTGTTTGTCTTCTAATTTAATTACAGATAGTGGAACATAAAATAATTTACTTGTTAAAAGAAGATAAATTATTGAAAATGACTTCTACGAGCAAGGAATTAAGTTTGTTTCTCATCAGGAGACACCTGGACAGATAAAACTGGTGGACAAAGACAATGTTTGCTATTAATTGCAATATATATATCATTCGCGCTCTTGCCGAGCTGAGAGATGAGAGAATGAAAAGAAAAAAACGCGTCTTCTCCCGAGGCAGCGAAGGTTGTTGGATTCCCCGTTATGTCGGAATCCGTAAACCTCGTAGAAGGACGCCGCGATTTTCTCCTCTCTTTCACTCCGGCCGTCATTCCGGCGGCGAGCGAGCAGTCGGTGTACGGCGCGCGATCGAACGTACAATCCGCCGTATGGTGCGATACTCTTTAACGGATATACGAAGAACGAAAGAGAGAAAAAAAGAAAACGGGTTCGGTATTGAATCGGAAGAAGAATATCGCGAAAATGTGATTGCCCCCGTTTCGAACGCGGTTCCTCTCTACCAGTTTGACAACAATCTATGCGATGATCTATCCGCATCTTTTTGTCCCGTACGTGTGTACCCTCACCGGTTTCTATTCATGTGTGTCGTTCACGCGGACTGTATAATGCTGCTGACTGATCAACAGTGAAATTCATTAAGGATATTATTCAGCGATGACGAAATATTGTCTACGCGCTGGCGCGCATCGGCATGTTGTGGAAATTGCGAACATGATGTAAGTGTCACATATTCCTTTTTTTTTGTTGATGAAAAATATCTAATAGGATGTTAGATATAAGATAGCCAATCGAATCACACTTATGACAAATAGTTTTATTCAAATAGACTAATTGTTGAAACGGTATTGTATATTGTAATATACTTTAACATATATTTTAAAATTATATACAATATTATTTTATATAATTTCAAATAATATGTTAAAGTATATTACAATATACAATACTATGTTTTAACAATTGTCTGACAATATTTTTATTTTTTATTAATTTATACTTTATATTATAGTTTTCTTCATTAATTATATTTTTATTTTTACTAATTTGTATTTTATATTATATTTTTTTTATGTAATATGCATTCTATAATATAATTTTTTTAGTAAAAGAGATAAAAATAAGAGGTAAAAGAAATAAAAGACTAATATTAGCAGAAAAGAACCTGTTTTACACTTTGGGAGATTTTAATGATTGAAAAAGCAAGTCTTCATCGTGTATATATTTATTTTTCTTTTCTCTCTCTTTTTTTCTCTCTTTCTCTCACTCCAGTCATTGTGGCATATTAAAACATGTTTAAAAGATTCTTCAGACAGGACGTAAAAGGATAATTTATTTATTCATTGATATTTATGTGTTTTTTCCAACACCGTAATCTTGAAAGTACAATATGAAGAATATGTCCGACATGTTTGCTTGAGAATGTCGTTGTCAGCACATTGACATTTAAAAACGATTCAAGAAACGAGAAAGTTGACGAGATAGATCATTCCAGCTTCAACATCAATGTGCAACGATCGCAACGTGCTTCTTCAACTTTTATAACATAAACGCGAAGACAGGAATTATTGACAAGACTCGCAAGTTTGCGCGCTTCCGCAACAACGTGTCTTTGACACGATCAGCAGTTTGTAAAACCATTTTGTTAAAGCTGCGAAAGAGCGTTCACTTTTGTCGAAGATAGTGAAATCGTTTACTGCGCGCTCTTGCATCAAGTAAATTGTATTATTGCACTCAGCGTGCGCAAACTAGACTTTCTATGACGATGATGATGAGGCTAAGAAAACAACTACTTATACACCGCCAAGAGTCAAAATCGGTGACACTGACGAGTCACTCGGAAAATTATTACCTGTCGGTTGCGCATGAGCAAATTGCGATTCGCTTCACACGCACACACGTTCTTTCGCGCGAAGTTCCGTATATAGGAGAATATCAATCGAAAAGTAAACAGTCTCTTTAAATTTAATCGAAACTTATAAACTTTTACGTTACACCAAAGCCGATTCTTCAGAGGTAAACACACTTTATTTTATATTGTTATAAAAATTGTTGAGTAATGATTAGTAAAAGGCATCTGACATCGCTTAGTTTGTTTAATTAGAAGTCACTGTCAACAAGGATTCTTTGCGATTAGATAGATGGAAAAGAAATCCTGCCTAAGGCAGTGCCGCTTGGGATTACACGAACTCTCAGCAAATAAGCAACCTACCTACCGTTACTCCGACTCGCCATCGGCTCGAATCGCATTCCGAGCTTCGAGAACGGCGCGGTGGGAACGTGCTGTGCGAGAGATATTTTCTCGTGCGCGCAACAAACACGAAAAATTATACTCCGCCTTGAAATTTCCAAAGTGGAACTTTACTTTCTTCAAGATGAGATAAATACACGATTTCAAGAGAGCGAGCGAAAACTATAATAGGACGTTCACGCGATCAACTAATAGATATAAAGTAAATTACACGTTGTTTAAATCTGTTTTGTTTCTCTACAAATGACAAAGCGTAACTGTAAGTGTAACTGTAATTCTGTCAGATGTAAAACTGCAATTAGGTTTTGACAGACAAATCTGTCTGAAGAATAATAAAATAAGATGCAATGAGAGTCAAGAGCGCAGATGTTGGTTTTCCCAATATCATCAGTGTGTGTGGAATATATATAAGTTTCTAATTTGAAAGTAAAATGTATTATTTTCAAAAACAGATAAAAATCTGACTCTGTGGATTAATTTCAAAGTAGATTTTACTTAAATATATATTTGAGCTATGTATTTTTTATAAATAATAATATATTTGAACTATATTTTATAGATAACACATTTTTTGTGTTTTATAATACTTATTTTATGAATAATATATTTGAAAAATAAGGCAATGAGAGTCAAATGAAATTTACACACGCTCACTATCAATGTGTGAAATATACAAGTTTTGTAATTCGAAAAGTTTTCTTTTTAATTCGAATAGTTTTGCAACAATATGATGTAAAAATTTTCATTATTTCTCAGAAAACAGAGATTTCGACATTGAACACATGATACAATAATTGATTTGCAAATTAGATTGACCGATATCCCACACACACCGCGCCGACTCGCGTGCAATCTCATTTCCACGAGTGTGCTTGAAAGCGCGCGTTGTTATTTCTAGGCCACATCTGTTGATTGTCTTCCTGACGCTGGGTGTTCTTCCGACAACGAGTCGTCAGACACAATGGAGACCCTGCGTCGAGCTGAAACGGGATCTTCTGGTGCACTGCAAATGCGCGATATCCGCGAGTTATTCGCGATCGATCGAGATGAATTGCGACCGTGTGATCTTCACCCGCGACACCGTGGACTTGTTGCGAGGCCAGCCGATCGTGTCTATAAGCCAGAGGAATTGCGGCCATCAGACGCTGCCGGAAGATCTGATCAATTCCGGTCTGAATCTGAGAAAACTCGATCTGTCCGGCAATTCGATCTATCGGCTGATGGATCGCGTGCTGCAAGAGCAGAGCGAGTTGCGCGAACTTCGTCTCGCCGACAATCTGTTGGGCGACAGTCTGAACCCGATCTTTTCTAGCAACGAGTTCCACAACATGGAGGAGCTCGAGGTGCTCGATCTAAGTAGAAACGGTCTCAGAAGCTTGGAAGAGGGAATTTTCAAGGGCTGCGCCAGTCTCCAAGAGTTGTATCTTGACGGTAACAACTTGACCGCGGTGCCATCGGCCTCTCTCAAAGGGCTACGCGCTATGAAAGCGCTCTCGCTGGTCGGCAATAACATCGGTACGACAATTTCTTTTATCGTTCGATGCTTGTTTGTATTTTAATTTATTTTCTTGCGAGTACAGGATAGAGTTGCGCGTGTAATAATTAAACAAAAACAACAACTTGACTTGCTTCTCGGATGTCTACGACTCCGCAGAGTCGTTCGAGCGTGTATGTTCCGATGAAATCAAACGGAGAATCTTTCAAACACATTTCTCTCTTTCTACACGCACACGTACGTCTACGCGTATGCGCGTCTCTCTTCGGAACAGGTTTAACGAGGCGAATATTCATCGGGCGTTGTTGTTGAGAATAATTTTCACGTCTCTAACTTTCTCCGCTTGTCTTCAATAAACATTTGCGGTCTTCCGCGCAAAAGTTGCGCGTTTTTCACATCCAATTGTATTTGATACATTCTCCGCTTGATTGTATTATTTTATCTCGCAGGGTCTCTTCCGCGAGGAAGTTTCGCGATTCTCGGCGAATCCCTGTTGCGATTAGATCTCAGCGACAACGAACTGTCTCACATAGACGACGGTGCTTTCTCCGGGGTTCAACACTTGTTGTTTCTGAACATTTCCCATAACTCCCTCGGTCGGTTCAATAGCGACGTCTTTAAAGGTGAGATATTTTACGATTATTTAATTGTTGAAGAAAGCTTTTTCATCACTTTCCGTTTGCAAATAAATTTAAAAAGATGAATTTAATGAAATTTACTGAAACGAAGTAATTTAAATAAGTGAATCTTTTTTATTTAAATATAAATATATGAAATGTTCTTTTATTATTTTCTAAGAAAATAAAAGGGATTACACGTGTAGAAAAAAATGTAAATAAAACGTTGTGCGGAAATTGCGCGTATTCTGGCGCCGTAATAATAAAACTGAATTGCGCTGAAAAAAAGAGAGAAAAAAATTGTTCTAACGGTTTTTTTTCAGGAGCGTTCAGTTTGCTGCAGTTGGATTTGTCCGCTAACTTCTTGCACGAGTTTCCCACCGACGCGCTCAGACACTTGAGAGATCTGAAATTCCTCAACATCTCCAACAACTTGATCGTTGTAAGCACTTCCGCTCATTACGCGAATAATAATAATCAATTACGCTGTTTTTCAATTCGTTCCAAGTTACATTTCAATTAAATTAATTGCATTCGATTGAACGAAATCGCGTATGTAAAAATATATAAATTTCTCAATTTCTCTGCAGGAAATAGAACCGATGCATTTGTCGAGCTTGACCGAGCTGCAAGTGTTAGACCTAAGCCGGAACAACATAGGCCGACTCGAGGTTAATACATTCTCTAGCCTTTCGGCTCTCACGCGGCTGGATCTGAGCCTCAACGCATTGCGCACGGTACGTTGTGGCGCGTATAATAGCGAGAGAATTTTAAATAGAAGCGCGCGCGTACGGTGAAAATCAATTACAATGCGTTTCACTTTGTATTCCTTCACGTTTTATTTGATATATTCAATCAAAACAT
>QVOB01006753.1:0-35609 GCA_014839585.1 Pseudomyrmex concolor
CTTAGAAACTGTCCTTTGTGAAACAAAATTCATTGCATCTCGGAGAGAGTCTTCTCTCTAAGGAAGATTGTTTTGTGGAAGAGAATCAGCGCGACTCTACTTTCAAATCACATTGCGCCGAGAAGTTGACACATTTCAATTTCTTTCTTTTTTTATTCATTGAGATAGCAGTAAAATTTATGACAAAACACGTCGTATCGATTGCGAAGTGCATTAAGTAATTGTCAACATAATCGCGCGCCAACGTTGCATTCAAAATGAGCAAAAGAAAAAATACAACTTAATTATTTTTCAATTTTATAAGACACGAAAGATCCAGAGAAAATTACGAACATGTATATTCAAGGTACGTTACGTGATCTTAGCACGTGAGATTTAAATGTGTCACTCTCGTCGCAACATGTGGATTTTCTATCGAAAGGTCACTCGGAACAATTTCAATTCAAAGTAAAAGTGGCTGTAAATAGTACATGATATAAATCGTGCGACTAACATAATAATTGAGCGTATACACTATACAGGAATATAATAAAATTAATATATATAATTATAAAAAAAAAATAAAGTAACTTGCCAAAGCTACGAAAGAAAAAAACACATACTGGGAATTTATTGCGGAATATTGTATCTTGCAGGCGGTTCGTGAGTGTGACGGTGCGACACGAAAAAAATTTCCAACAAATAACTAATAAAATACAGCGGAGTTCCAGTCCCGCTCTGCGATATAAGCCATTTATAAATTCTGAGCTGAGTGCAAGTATAGATGTGAGGGTAAAAACTGATTAATAACTGATCGTAAAATGTGTCGTGTTAACAACAAATAGTATTAGTTTTGCTTTTTTTTTTTTTTTAACCGGTATATCAAGATTTGAAGCACAAACGTACAAAAAACCTTGAATCGCGCTTTCCGTAAAATCAAATTAAATTTATTCGAATAAATTCTATTATTATATAATCCCTAATTTTGCGATATTTACAAGTTAATTTATTTTATAAATTGAATAATTTTTACTCATTATTGCACTAAGTCGTCTGAACGTTTCTGTACACGGTATATGTAATTTAAATATCGGTATCTCAAGGCAGCAACACACACGCGCACAAGAATCTGAGAATTTCGACAAAGACGATTCAATATCTCGGGCGTTCGATCGGATCGAGTCTTGTGCGGCAATATTCGTAAACGATTTGCGAAAATTCATCGTAAAAATGTATAAAATGTATGTTACAACGTTTCTGTTTCGCCGTAGCGTGATATTGCCATGTGGACGGTAAGTTTACGCATGGATATTCTTTTCTTTTTTTTTTGTTGCGATGCGTACAATTGTTTATAAACTACTACCTCGATACATATAAAACGTAGTAATACCCATGTTAAACGAGATAGAGATAGAGATCGGATAGAGATAGATAGATAGAGAGAAAGAAAGAGAGAGAGAGAGGAAATGTGTGTGAATAAATTCAACATCGAATTTGTAACCCAGCCCAGTACCCAAATGACTAAAACTATGGAATTATATCGCGATAAAAAAGATTATGCTAATCGTATTAATTATTATCCCTAAATGTTATATCGTGAAAAAATCTTACTTCATAAAAATTCGCGATCAAAATCCGGAGAACGTCTCAAGCCGGCGACTGAACTCATCAACAAAACGTAACACGTTCGTTGATCGGTCACGGTTTTTGTTATCTTCTGTGATCGATTGCTTTCAAAGAGCATCAAGAAGAATTGGAAATTTTTTTACGTCACAAAGGCTCTACGAGCCAGTCGCCGCTCTCGGCCTCCTGATATAATACGTACCAAAAAATATATGTTATGTATAATTCGAACTTCCCAC
This sequence comes from Pseudomyrmex concolor, assembly GCA_014839585.1. NCBI lineage: Eukaryota > Metazoa > Arthropoda > Insecta > Hymenoptera > Formicidae > Pseudomyrmex > Pseudomyrmex concolor. The sequence goes on from QVOB01006753.1 coordinate 1,842, forward strand.
AATATTACAATTCTAAAAATCTATTCGTATCTAAGATGTATGTATGTATGTATAAAGTCGAACGTGTCTTTCCGATATAGTGTCTTCCGCTGAATTGCTTGCTTGGTAATTACACTACTTTGCGCGTGGATCGAGACACGCGCACGCGGACTTGGCGAAGTGGAAAGAAACAGCGGATTCAACAACAAACAACGTATCTCTATACGCGTGTAAAGAAAGAGAGAAAAAAAGAGAAAGAGAGAGAGAGACCGTGAAACAGAGAGACAAGGAAAAGAAGAGAGACTTTGTGCGTGTGTATGTGTGTAAGAGAAAAAAAGCGTATGTGTACGTGTAATGTCTTTGTTTGTCGTGTGTCTGTGTGTGTATCACGCAATAATAATAACTAATAATTACTGGTAAAATAATCCTTAAGTGGCACGCGTGGCTGCGACTTAAGTACAACTACACAATTGATCGTAAATTGGATTGCAATTACATAAGTAACAAACGGGATTTTATGTGACTAGCGAACATCACGTAACTTTAGTTTTATTCTTTCTAAAGGGTGGAAACAACTTCCTGCGTCTTCGCTTAAGCTCGTCATTGTCGGCGGTAGAATTGGAATCGGTTGAGAGCGTCTCGTCGTCGATTGATACTAGCGTAGGTAATTCCCGAAGCGATTTCTTGACGCTGCTCGTCGCTGCCGTCATCATCGTTGTTGTTGTTGTTGTCGTCGTCGTCGTCGTCGTCATCGTCGTTGCTGCTGTGGTCGTCAATGATGCGTTCGCGGACCTCGGATAGCTAGACCTATCGAGCGAGTTCTCCGAGTACGATGTCTTCTGCAGATACGACGTTTTGTCCTCGTTCGCCAGCACATTCGTGTCCTGACTGTAAGAACGCACCATGCCCTTCTCTTTGTTGCTGCAGTACGTCGTATTCTTGCCTCCAGGTACTCCGACAAGCTCCTCCGGTCCGTCGCCTAAGACGAAGTGAACAGTTCCTCCATGATGCGACTCTCGCTCCGCATCGCTGCTCGAGGAATCGGAGAGTTCATTTCCGAGTCGACTCGCGGGCGGTACCGACGATTCCTTCCACACTGAGTTCTCCATTATACCTACGAATATGTCAAGTAATGTCTAAAATGCAATAAATTTCTTTTCTCTCACTTATATCGTTTTTACTCTAATGAGAATAAAGAAATGAAAGCGATGCGAGGAGAAGCGAGAAAGAAGCGAGTGCGTGTTGTGCGTCAGTCGTTTCGAAAATCGCGTGAAAAAAACAAACGCGCTCGCATCAGAAAAAAAGCTACTGTTCGCGCAGAGATTTCTCTGCGTGTGTTGAAAAAATACATATGTTTGTCGTTTGTTTGTTACGACGTACAAATTTGCGCAAGCGAATTCGCGTGACTCATCGATCAGCCACGCGTGGAAAATTTCGTCGACACGATATAAACAATTCTTTAATTGATTGTTAGTCTAACGTTAGCTATCGCTCTTCCGAGTGTCTTTTTTTTCGACTATGTAAAAAGTTACATAAGTTGCTCGTCATTATCACGCAAAGTCGCGCTCGTCAAGAGAGCCCGACGATTACATATCATCCAATAATAATTTACGGCCTGATCCCGCACGCGTGAGCGCATATTTGTCTCTTATTTGACAATTTGTATGTACGTGTGCAAGCTGTTCGATAACAGATGTTGCGCTAAAGGCTTTGAAACATGCATGTACAAGTCGGAAACACACACTGCGTTTTGAGTTTCGGTACAGGTAACGTATTAACATAAGCCCATGTTTTCTTGTTGTTTTTTTTCTTTTCCAAGCTTGCTTGAGTTTATTAATAGCGATTACTGAAGATTTCATACACAGAAAAATAAACGCCATTTAGTGTTGTTACGTAATTTTTCTAAGACAAAAGACCTCGCTGTAACAGACTCGCTCACTAATAGATAGATATATACATGTATTCGGAGGAGTGATGTTGTTTCAAAAAAAGATATATATTAATGTTGTAACGAGTATACAACTGCGAGACAGTACGTTTTACAAAATAATTTAAGAACACACACAAACACACACAATTTTCTTAACTAATTAAATCGATTCACTTCTAGACGCTTCTTATTGAAAAATAAGATAATAAGATGCAAAAAAAAGATACAAAGTATTTTCTCGCTATTTCTAATAAAATAAATTTTCTGTATATTTATGTATTGTGTGCGTGTGTGTGTGTGTTGTATATAATATTTTTATACACATAATGCCCATACATACAGTAACTGTGTGTATCGATAATTGCACAAAAAAAAACAAGCCACATTGTAAGACTTACAGGATTTCGAAAAGATTGACGTTAAAACACACATTGCGTGTGGTAAGTATCTTTACAAGTTTATCGCGTTTGCGATATTTTGTCCCGCAAAATGTTAAAAGTACTATGTACATTCATAAAGATAACGACGTATTAACGATTCATTATGTACAATTTTCTAACAATCGCTCTGCGTCGTCAGATCCACGTGATAGTTTTGTATCAACAATATAATAATTTTCTGAGAGCTCATATCGTCATATATATATTGCAATCAAATCTAAAAACTAACGTCATAATTCTAAACAACGGGAATGTGATTGAACATTTTTTTTTTTTTTTTTTTTTTTTTTGCGCGCGAATCTCTTTCAATTTATATTTGGCAATTGGTGGAAGTTTATATATATATCTCGTATATAAAATATGCTAAAGATTGAAAATGTATACATATGTTACGTCTATGTGTGAGGTATATTATTTTGTTCACCGGAAGTAGATTATATCAAATTACCAACACGTTTATGCAAAAGGTTACATCTCAAGAAAGCATACAGTTTCCAAAAAGTAGTAAACGCGCTAAAGAGTAATTTTTTAATGCACACACGTATTTATATTTAAAAATTTCTCTTTTTTGTATATGTTTGCATCTCTCTTGTATTCATTTAATATCGCTCAAATTGCGATTGAGATTTTCAGTAAATTCATTTCTCTTTCTTAGTCGTCTCGTCTTTTCCGAAAGATATAAAAAGACTGCAATCTATAAAATACACATCGCGTGTGTGTGTATATACATATACATGCTATATTGCCAAAACGTATACATATAAATCTCTCTTGTAAATATCACAATTGAATCACATGTTTTCTGTGTTTAAAACGCGCGTTAAGTTTCATATATGGCATATTTGGCACTGGCACGATAATTCCATTTGTTTCTTTCACTATTTTTTGTCTGTTTGTTTTCTTTTTTGTTTTATCTCACGTTATCTATACATAACCGACATATAAACGGAAGGAGAACGAAGAAATAAGAATGGATCTTGTCATATGTCAGCCGCTTTGTACTGTATACTTAAGATCATGATGTGTACACCCAAGGCACATTATTTTCAATAATATTAACAAACCAAGTTATATGAAAATCTTATATTATATGGTTTGTTATTTTGGCACAAAAATATCATCAACGCTCTACAAAATACTATATGTATACGTACTTTTTCTCTACCGTATTATCAAACAGAGGAAACCACGTTAGTGAATTATATATATCGTCAGAAAGGAATTTCTACGTCGTGTGACCGATGCGTGTCAATATGCGCAACATATAAACAGGCCACAACGGAGTACTTAAGAATAGGATGAGCATCGATACGTCAATCTAAGTACTCATTGGAGTCCGTATCCAGCTTACCTGCAGCGTGCGCACTGACCGATGTGTATACCGAACTCGCCTCATCGTCTAAATCATCTTGGCTACTGAGTCGTCCTGCAATAGACATTACAAACAAGTTATGCGCACGTGTTCGCGAGATATTTATTATTTAACGAAGATTTTTTTCCCGTTTCTTTCGAACAGCTACAACTGTTTTTAATTTTAGCAGTGACAGCTACCGCTCAACTTGCGTAAATTTTTCTTCAACATTAAATTTTACGATATTTCTCTCTCTTGTTAAGAAAACATTATATGTTATTACAAACCTCTGAGTCCAAGACCTCGACCATTCGGTGTCCCTCTGTATAAAATGGTTTCTAAGTAATTCAATCCATTATTGTTGATTATATTGAAGCCGCAGAGCAGTTCGATCTGTTTCCAACGATGTACTCTTTCCTTGAGCTCGTTTGTCACTTCGTTCAACGCGGTTCTGGCTTCAACTATACTCTTGTCAACCTCGTCAATAGATTTTCCGTGAGTCGAGACAAACGCGCCCACGAGACTGGACCGTTTCTTTCGCAATTTTTCGCACTACACAAGAACAAAACAAATGTCTTGCTTTCAGCGATAACAATTATATTATTTTGTATGAATTATTATTTTATTACTGTTAGTTGTTCTTTTTTTTTTTTCTTAGACGAAGTTAACATTACCGCTTCCCGTGCTTGTTGAAGCTGCTTCTCAGCCGCGATTTTCTTATTTGTATAAGCTTTGTTCTCGATTTCGTGCGTTAATTGCAACCAATGTTGCAATCCAGGCGGCGGTGACCAGCATCTGTCCTCAAGTTCTCCCTCCGCTCGTTGCAATTCTATTTTCAGCATCTGCCGAACATATACACAAATCGATGTAAGTACAAAACAAATCAACTGTAATTCATATCGTGATTAATAAATCACAAATGATATTAACTTCAATTTCCGCTTTCAATTGCGAAACTTCGAGATCCGAATACGAAGTGTGTAATCCCAAGCTTTCGTCTTGCAAACGTTTCTCCAAATTCTGCTTCTCAGTGGTCGCGCTCTCCTGCTCCATCCTCGCCCTTTCCAGCTCTTTCTGCAATTGTGCGCGTGCAATTCGATTTATTCAAAGAACAGTCTCAATTTTTGTTTAACAGCTCTAATTATTTACGCGTGTTTCAAGATACCTGTAAATTTTCGAGTGCAAGCTCCGCCTTGTGCAAGCTCTCCATATCTTTCATCATTCTGTGAAGATGTTTCTGTGAGTTTTTCTTTTGTTGATACGCGTACCAGCATCCGATAAGTGCTCCGAACAACAACGTGACTAATATCAAATCTTTGATGGTGTGCCCAGTATCTGTAAGTTAGCACAAGTGTGTGCGCATACGTATAAGAATTTATTCTTCATTTTAAACATTAATATTTCATTTTAAATACAATATTTCACATAATCGTTTTGCATTGAACGGTGATGTCAGAAGCAAGGAATAGTGTACGGAAACTAGTTTTTTTTGTTTGTTTGTTTTTTTTTTTTTTTTTTATCATCATTGGCAGATTCACCAAATTGGATAAAGAATTGATATATGCAAATTCCCGCTTTTGACATTTTAATACGAGAATGTTCAAGAGAAATATATTTTTCACATAACCATTACCTTTAGGAGGTCCAAACAGAACAACATCCATTGCCTTGAGAGCAATTTTTTGCTTATGAATAGGATCTTTAATACCCAAAACATTGCTAAGATAGTGCATATTGTTCACAGCTAATCTAAAAGAGGATAATTAAAAACTTCTTTATATTTATCGCAATATATGTGTGTCAACATGTGTAAAAAGATATTGTAAAATTTTTTCTTGAAAAATATAATTTTTCATAGAATATACTTACCGAGGAAGTGTGGCACCTGTTATACGATGCTGTATAAAAGTAGGAACATATTGAGGAAGCTCAACATTGGAAGTTAACCATTCCGCTGTCTGTTCTATAGTCCAATTATGAACCTAATAGACAGAGTAACATTACAAATGTATTATTACATTTACAATATAACCTGACAAAAAAAAAAAAAAAAAAAAAAAAAAAAAAAAATTTTTTTTCTCGTACGCTAATGTGCATATCATCGTTGTGATGGAAAGCTCGTTGTCTTCGCTCATAGCCAGCTTCATATTGCAGTTCTTCTCTTAAAAACTGTCAATGGTAAAGCACATGTATATTTATAATATTACGTGCGTAAAATACAGTAGATGTTATATACAGAAGTATACAAATGTGCATACATCATCTGATTCAGATAGATCAACATTTCCATTAGCATCATCGTCCAATTGGCTGTGAAGGGACTTTATAGCTTCTAAACCTAGTCGATCGTGCGAAGCCATGGTGATACAAGCTAGGTCGTCATTACAAGTATCCGTAGCTGGAAACAAATTGATTAGAACATGTATTGGATAATTCTTCTTCTTTCTCTCGCGCCAATGCGTTTTTGACAACTTACTGGACTCGTGAGCCACCGCTTGCGCCAGTCCATTGCTGAGACTGGCGGAGAACGTTTTGGAATGTGAAGTGCTCGAGGCACCGGTCTGAAAGGTCGGGCTGGAGTCGAGGGCCCCTCCGATGGCCGTCACCGTGTCGAGAGACCAGTAAGCCAGATGAATTCCCAGCAGCAGAAACGCGTCTACGAATGTTCGCATCTTAGGTTAGGCTCCAGCTTCCGACGCCTCGCGTCCAGCTTCCGCGCCGCGCGCGATCTACAGGATCCTCAGGATTTGACGTCGCTGGTGAACCAGCCGGACCCGACGTCTCTCGCCCGCTCGACACGCTGACTCGTAATCGTGGCCGCGTTCAAGGTTACAATTATCGAACCCGACGGTATATCTCGACGAGCGCATAACAAGCGTGACCGATATTACAACAGTCTCATAATCGCATATATATATCGTGCGACAATATTATTAGATCCATGAAAGCGAACTCCGTTTTTCACTCCGTTCAGAATTTGCTTACACGAGAGCGTCCGGTCGCAACGCGCACTTCGTTAATTAACTCAAATTAAGTACACCGCTGCTCCCGCAACCGAATCAGATGTTTTCTCCAAGGCTGCTGCTGTTGCTAGTGTTTTCGATCGGGAGCGGGTGCAATATGTATCGCACGGTGGTAGGGTTGGGTTTTTTTTACTGGCTACCTACTAGTATAGCCCCCCCGCGAAGTGCAATATGCGTATCGTGTGTGTGTATGTAACATTACATTTGGATACAGCTTTCATGAGCTCGTCGTCTTTTTAATCGGCGTTTAGTCCGTAGGCGCAAACGAAACCGCGAAACATTCCGCACTTCCCGTGTTATATTTAACTCTGGTTTTGACAAAAAATTCAGAATGTCTCCGTCCTCTCTCTATAACATATATATATATAAATTGCATTTATATTGAAAATACATTCAAAGTGGCTCATGAAAATCGACTTTGAATCGCTCTGGTCAAAGATCACCAATTATGTCTCATCTGCACTCCTTACACTCTTTTTCTCGCACGCGCTCACGTGTCCATTACTTGGGACGGGACTTTTAAATTCGCTGTTCCAGAAGTTTGACAAGCCGCGAGTTATTCATTGAATTTGCGCAGTAATTTTCTAATCTCGCTTTATTTGTCCTTTGCGTACAACATAATAATTTAAATTGTTTTCCTAAACACATTCTCACAGTAAGTTGTTAACAATTTGCAGATTGGCTACAATATCAAGCAGATCATCGTGACAGAAGTGATCGATCGGACTATAAACTATAAAATTTCTCTCTTCTCCTAGTCTTCTGTAATGAATACATATCAACAAATTTATGTATAGCGTATGTACAAACATCCTCGTTCTTGTATACCTAAAATTACGCCTAAAGTAACATCACATGGAATAACTGTCTGTATTGCGCGCACACGTTTTAGCTTGGGAAAAATTCTTTTTCCAATCTCAAGGCATCCACCCTCGAAAGCTGTCCTGTATGACTATCTGCTTGAATATGCTGTTTGCCATAGACTGCACGGGTTTCTGATTTCGCTGAGCCTCCATGATGTAGGAGACTTTGCTTCGCGCCTCCGCACGCGATATATCACCCCGCAGACCGAGCAGTCTGATCAAGTGGTCCTCAGTCATGTCCGGATACATGTTGACCAGAGAGTGCAAATCGAGGGAAAGAATCTCCGTGTCCTCGCAACTCAATACCTTGGAATAAATTACTTTTTCATTTTTTGATTGAATGAGCAAATTTATATAAATTACGTATTATATAAAAATAATCGAATATATTAAGTAATAACCGGGAAAGAGGCTTTTTTATCACCAATTCAGTACCTTAGCGAGATCCTTTATCGTCTGGAACGGGGAATTGAAGTTCTCGATCTGCGGCGCGATTCTGTCGAAGAAATTCTTCAGCTTGTCCGCCTCGGTCATTATCTTCATCGTGCACGCCTTGCACTCTTCGTAAGTCTTCAACGATATCTTCCTCTGCAACATCGCGGATATGTAACGCTTCGCGATCAGATTCTGAGCCTCCGTGATTACGTACTCGAAGTTCTTCGGACTCAGGTGCTTGTAGTCCTGAACGTAATCCTCCAAGGTTACGCAGATCGTCTCCACCGGGATGGGTGACGATAGCCACTTGGGAGTGATCAGGTCGTTGAAATTAAACTCCAAGTCCAAAAATGATTCTTGCAACAAAATGGCCGCAGCTTCGTTTCTCAGTTGTTGATAGAATCCTAAGAGATTTTCGAATTTCACCGTGACGTCTCCGGTGGTGTTAGGCACCCAGTAGAGTTGCTTTATCTGTTGCGCGAGCTCGGTAAACTGCAAGCAGTTGTTAACTACAAGTATCATGTGATGAGTGAAGTCGGGCACTCGGCTTCTGTCTTCGAAGTGTCTCGTTTTGAATTCCAGTATAGCCTGTCTGTACATGGATCCGTATTTAATCACTTGCTCGATGCAAAGAACCAACGCCTGCGCCGTCAGATCCGAACTGATGGTCTTCGTGACTTTTAAATTCTGATCGATCATCTCGAATATGATCATCGGCGCCGCGGTGTGATAATTCAGTTGGTCCTCTCGAATGGTCCTCTCGGATAGAAAGTCGTCCCACCAATCCGATTTCTCCTTTTCCAATGTTTTCCTCATCCAGTCCTCGTAATTCTGACACATGTTCCGCAAGTATTTCTCCTGGAGATCGTTTATCATCTCGGGACTGAGCAACGGACCGATGTCGGATGTGTCTATGTTTAATTCCGGATGACGCATCAACTCCGGCCCCGTGTAAGTGTTCATGATCCAAGCCAGCAGAGAAACGTATTCGTTTCCTTCCAGTCCGCCGGCGATTATGTCCTTTAGATGTTGAGACAGGCTGTTGTGATACATTTTAACAAACGTCCTCACAATGTCGTACCACGGCGGGAAACAAGGCTCGCAAAGCGTCTTCACCACTCTCAAGTCCTCGAGAATTAAGAGTCTTGTGAGTTCCAAATATCTCACAAGCCACATTTTATTGTCCGCTCTCTCATCCACCTGAGTTCCTTCGATCCTGTTAGCCACTGACTTTTCCAACACCTCCATCGCCATGTCTTTCCACTTCTTCGGCCTGCCTGGCGCCATAAATCCGCTTTGCTTGTGCCTCTGAATAGCAAACTGATCCGCTTTTTCTTCTCTCTCTATAATTCTCAGAGGTGTTACTATAACAGTGGGTTCCTTCCTGACTGTATTCAAGGTGCGACTCAACACCAGTCTTATCTGTTTCTCCATGAGCACAGAGAGCATCTCCACATCCTCGAAATAAGCCTTGAGCATGATTGTGTCCGCTACCGACTGATTCGGTAGCTTGTGAAGCTCGTACAACAGTTCGTCTCTCGAACTTTCGAGATCCATCAGGCTCTGATGCGCGTAAAGCAACTTGCCCTCGTTTATCCACTGCTTCGTCTTCTCCACGCTCTCGGGCACGGTGAATATGTGTTTTAGATTCTCCTTCGCGATGACATATTGCGAATGACGCATGTTCTCCTCCTGCACCGCCTGCAGCCGGGAGCTCAGCTTCACCACGGAACTGAACAGTTGGCTGATGTGATTCATGTCGTCTTTGATAGTAGCGATACTCTCCAGAGAGCTCTGCAGCTGCTCGAAGCCAACCCTAACTCCGTCCAACTGGCTCTGCATCGCGGTCTTCAGCATCGTCTCGACGGACGCTTTCTTTCTGCTGATTCTGCGCTTGTACATGTCGATCTTCTCCAGCTGGCCCGGCCGCTGCACAAGATTCGTGACATACTTGGTGCCTCTGTTTATCGCTTCCTCCTCCAATTTTTGTAGATCCTCCGCATTGGGTGTCATTTTGGATAATTGTATTCTCAACAATAATGGCTGTAATCAATTATCTCAATGGACCTCGCGAGCATATCAACACACACACACACACACGCATATACACAAGTGTAACGCAATCGTATGATAAAGTCTAAGATAACACGAAACAACAAATGTTTGTCAGTCACTGTCGGATAAGTTCGACATAGATCTAGAGGCACGCGATAGACTAAAACGATAGATAGAACAGTTGTCAGTCTTCATGTCAGTGTGAATGGAGCCATTGTATAAATTCGACAAGTGTGGCGACAAGTGACGTATACGTACATGTGTATATGACCACGAAGTTCTTTTGATCTGATTCAGTCCATTAAGTCTCAGTTGCGACACGTACTAAAACAAAATACTGAGTTTCACACAGTGTCAAGTGAACCATCAGTGACAATGATATCTCTCCTCAAATATCGGCGTAATGATGTACTTACGCGGTTTTAACTTTCACGCGATGACGTTTCTCGGCTGGAACAGATGTCTGTGAAAAACTTCGACCAGACCAATCCTTGCTACTTGTGCGAATGAATTCAGGTGCTTGAGAATATCTGCCAGAAGAGGAGGACACGCGGCGAACGTGAGATGCGAAAACATCTCATGTTTCTCGTCGTCTCGCCTACGCGCGCTTGACTCGAGCAGTCCAGTGTTTTCATGCGCACAGAAATGGCGGATGCTATATTTGTCACGTATTTCGTACTCTTGTTGACATTTAAATTATGCTCAGGTATGACGCTGGGTTAATGTTAAATTAAAATCGAACTTTGCGTCGCGACGCGTAATCGTCGTGTGAGACGTAAATACCCGCGTTCTCGTCATCGCGACTCGAAGCGCGCGATTTTTCACGATTTAGCGTTTGACTGGCAACGGTTTTCAGTTTTCTGACACAGAAATGTATTTTGCGACACTATTGTTGTACGCGATTTGTTCTGCACCAGTTTCTCAATCGATTTTATTTTTATTCTCAGCGATCGCAAATACCGTATAAAATTGAAATTTTCACCAATCTCCCGTATCGTCTGTTTACAAATGTTTACATGCAGTTTGTGTGGTTTTTCAGGAGACATTTCGTTACAAGAGCAGGATGTTTCTCTTGATAATGAAGGATCGGAGCTACCTCGGCCGTTCGACAACAGTCTTAGCGGCAACGCAAGCAGCCAAAAACGTTTCAAGTGCCATACGTGTGAGGATTCGGAATGTTACTCATCGCCCAGCATCTGTGAAGACGCAATCACTGTAAACATTGCTGCGTTATCATGTTTCTAATCTCTGCCATTAAGTTTTGTGTAAAACACATGTAAACAATTTCTTTTATCTTATAGTGCTGGAAAGCAATTGTGAGAAATGTTGATGGTACGGAACGTGTTAGCCGTGGCTGTTACAAAACTGAGGATCACAAGTTGTTTTTGTGTAATAAAGAACATACCGTGAGCGAGAGTCGCGAGAAGAGACACGTCAGAGTATTGGCGAATGGCGTTCAATACTCTGTGGAATGTTGTCAAGCCGACTTTTGCAACGTCGGACCTTATCCTGCGTTGCAAGATTATCCGACAAGTAAGTATTTTATGCAAAACTAGCAAAGTGTAGCAAGAGAAATGTAGAAAACCTGAATAGTTAACATTAATTTCTGATAATTAGCTCGCGGGAAGAAAATATAAACTGGTTTTTCAAACTAGTATTTTTTATTGTTACTTCAGATGTCGATAGAGGAAATTACGTGCTGAAGTTAACATTCGCGATTCTCGGACCATTAGTCGGATTACTGGTCGCTGGGGTAGTTCTGTTTTGTCTGTTAACGCATCGAACGCGGAGAAAACGGCCGATAGTGTCGCGTCGGAACAAACTTATCTCAGATTCCGAAATTGAGCCTTCCATGTTACACTTCTCTTTTTCTTCGCCCACGTCGTCCACCACTTGTCATCCGCACGAGCTTAGGGCAACAGCTGCCGGCGACAGTACACTTAAAGTACGTGATATAAATTTTACTTGTGTTTTTATTGTAATTGTGCAGTACGTTTTTAATTAATATCAAATTGATATCTTGCAGGAATATCTCGGCGGCCGAAGCTTGACCAGCGGTTCCGGCTCTGGTTTGCCGTTACTAGTACAAAGAACATTGGCAAAGCAAGTAGCTTTAGTGGAGTGTCTCGGTAACGGTAGCAGCGGTGGCTTCGGCGGAGAGGTGTGGAGAGGAGTTTGGCATGGCGAGAATGTAGCTGTTAAGATTTACTTCTCTCGGGATGAGGCCGCGTGGACCCGAGAGACGGAGGTTTATTCCAAGCTGTTACCGTCCAGACACGACAACATTCTGGGATATATCGGCAGCGACATGACCAGCAGAGCCAGCTGCACCCAGCTGTGGCTGGTGACGCAGTATCATCCGCTTGGTTCGCTCTTCGACCATCTGAACCGATCGCCGCACCCGCTAACGCCTCATCAGACGCTCAACATCTGTCTGAGCATCGCGAACGGCTTGCTCTATCTGCACACGGAGATTCACGGTACTAAAGGGAAACCGGCAATGGCGCATCGAAATTTAAAATCGAAAAATATCTTGGTGAAGAACAATGGCGGTTGCGTGATCGCCGATTTCTCGCTGGCAGCGACGCAAGAGTGTCTCGCGGCAGGCAGAATCGACCTGCGGCAAGGAACAAAACGTTACATGAGTCCCGAGATTCTCGATCAAACGTTAGTAGCGCAATGTTTCTTCTTTCGTTTCGATGTGCAAGCTGAAGATGAAATTTTAACTGTCCTCCACTTGTTATGTTTCTTTTCAGAATAAATGCCGAGTGTTTGGAGAACTTTCGGCAAGCTGATATCTACAGTTTAGGATTGATACTGTGGGAAGTCTGTCGCAGATGCGTAAGTAACGGCGTAGCTCTGGAATACGCAATGCCGTACAGCGAATGGCTGTCAAGTAGCAATCAGGAACCCTCCATAGAAGAAATGCGTAAATTAGTCTCGCTTGATCAACGAAGGCCGCCGCTTCCAAACAGATGGCATTCCGATCCGGTAAGTTACCTTATCTCTTTTCATAAATGTTATTAAGACCGGCGAAAATAAACCTTTCTGTTTCTCTCGCAGACACTAGCCGGAATGGGAAAGCTGATGCGGGAGTGTTGGCACGGGAAACCAGCGGCCCGGTTACCCATACTCAGGGTAAAGAAAACACTCGTGAAATTAGCGGCTAGTGATTCTCGTGTTCATTTACCTCTCGACTGACCAGCATTCATTTTGCTCGATTCTCTCTCATCTGTGTATTTATTACTGTTGCCGCACCGAACTATCATGCACATTATAAGTTCGATCATCCTCATCGATCACATTTCTACGTTATCGAGCCGTTATATCAAGAGGATAAGAAAATATCGTATATTGACATATCGAGGTGACGATGTTAATGAGTTTGTTAATGTTTGGCTAATTATGAATTTTGTTATCTTCTGTTCTACTCTGTTGTCATTCTGAGGTAACGATAGTATTAAGTACGACACACAACGTAGCGCCGATCAAGCTGAATCATTGAGTATAGAAATATTGTTTAAAAGTAAATGATTGCTAGGGCGCAACGAAGCTGTCCGAGGAAGAAAGATTTCTTCCTCATTGCACGGCCTTGTTGTACATCCAGTTGTAGATAATCAATTTATCGAATTAGATAATGTAGGAATTATCGTTTTTCTTTTTTCCAAACGCGAATGACGACAAGGAGACTTCCTTAATTATTAATCACTGAGTAAGTTTAATGTTATTTTACTCCCCTTACGACAAGGAGACTTCCTTAATCATTAATTACCGATTAAGTTTAATGTTACTTTAACCGTCGAGATTTGAGTGAACATATGCCACATGTACATAATAACTGTTGCGCCCGATTAATGAAAATCCAGGAACATTTTATATAGTGAAACAATATATTCTTGAAAAGAGTTTTCATGGATTCTCTCAGCCGATTTCCGCACGATTAATCTTGATCTCTCATCAGTGGTCATTTCTTTTTTTTTTTTTTTTTTTGCTAAATTTATTTACAACAGCTTCCTTGGAAGCTTAAGACGATCGAGGTTTTTTTTATTAAAAAATTGAAATTTTTAAACTAGCTTATATCCAGTTTTAAAAAACTAGTTTGAAAGTTGAGAATTAGGCCCGATCAGAGCCGAAAAATCGCTGTTATTAGTGTGTTAAAATGGTTAACGGAAACTGATTTATCAACAGTCCAATCAAATAATCAAAAAAAAAAAAAAATGTTTGTAAATAGTATATGTATATTAATAATTACTATAATTGTAATTGGTATCACAGGTCTTTTTCATAGCGAAATCACAATATTCTCCTACTGATAAGTTACACAAATAAAACATCAACATAAAAATGTATTATACGAAAATAAGTCACACTTACACAGAAACCTCTTCAATTGGAATAAGTTCAGGATTAGTCCTTCAATCGACAAGCGTGCGTGTTACGTCAAGTATAAAAATTAAAAACAAAAAAAAAAACCGAAAGTTCACACACAATAGGAGCAATGTAATATAATCAGATATAACCATTGTACAAAAGAGAGTTTTTTATACGTAACAAATATATAAATTTTAACTTAACACGTGGCCTGGCATGTGTGAGGTACAAGATGTGATATGGAACTACCTTGAAAGTAATCATTCCTTGAGAGGCAATAGCAACAACTTTTGTAACAATAAGCTGTTGCTCGAGCTTTGATTACCGATGCATTGCTCGATAAAATGACAGAGATGCGACGAGTCGTTTGTGTGCAACAGAATTATAAGCATATATCGCCATACTAAAGGCTCCAATTCGACGGGGCATTCCAGAAGTTTGGGAAATAAATGGGTTGCGTGCTTCCAGTCCTGGCGAGCGATATACGATTGCATCTCTGACAATGCTAAGCTCTTCGAGAATCCTGTCACAGGCGTCCTTTTCTTGTCACCCTGAAAGCTCTTGCAGTAATGAGCGATTTTTGCGCGGTTTGCAGCTTCCTTTTCATTTTTGTTCTTTTTCTTTTGGACGCGTTTCTTTATAAGCTGTATAGCTTTGTTCTGAAAAATCATAAGATGTTCAGACTTCGGTTGCAAAACAGAAACTCAAATTATAATTGCTGTAACATAAAAATTACATACCACATTATTTCTCGTATTTTTTCGGATAAACGTTGAGTCGTTTGACATGATCGCATCGTATGATCGTGTTTGATTCAATGATTCTGTGACCTATTCTTCTGCTCCGCACTGAGGGAGACTGCAGTCTGCACGAGATGCACGCATCCTAACCTCGTCTGTTCAATCGATTGTACATAGTGCAACTTTGGTGGTTTTAGAGTGCAGAAGAAAAGGACAAACTCTTAAGGACGTACGTTCCGTTTAAAAGTCAGGCGGGAAGAATATTTTTACAGGATTCTTACAGGAGTCTAGTCTGTAATAAACGTAACAACAAGAGTTTGAATTTTTTTTCCGGAATAATCTCAAATTTTATACATACTCTGCTTCTTAATCTATTCAATAATTCAACAATTTATATATTTACTTTATTTTTTATTTGGTTTGAACTTCTATTACATATTTACACAGTATTTTCTAAATTCTTCTGCGCCTTTTGCCATTTGGCCACCATGGTCGATACTTCTTTGTGCTTTTTGTTTGTAATTCTTGTCTGAAATCACAACGTAATCATTTTTTTTCTTGTTTCGAAATTGTTATAACAAACTATAAAGTGCAAAATCACGTTGACTCGTAACAAAAAATACATATTTCAATAAAATTGAAAGACCTTACAGAGAACAGAATACCTTCTTCTTTTTTCGTTCTTTTGTCGTTGTATCGTTTGGCATCGTTTCCGATTCAACAATTTCCGGCTTTGTCTCTTCCGTCGGAACGGGCGTTTGCTCCATCACGGAGGTGGTGGCGGCGGTGACATCTTGATGCTGCGCAACTTGCTTCGGCTTTTCAATGCACGCGATGTCGTTGTAAAAGGAATCGAGCGCAGATTTAAACGATTCTTTCGAGGCTTTGATGATTTCCGGCGGCTTGGTGATGACTTTGTTCGTGTAAGCCGTCGGCGCGTATCCTACCATCAGTTGAACCGCACTCTGCCCACTGTGCTTGTTCGCGATTGCGATTGCCTTGATCGAAACATTGTTGCGTTAAAGGACTGTATAATATAAAAAACAATAAAATACACGCGGTCGTTTTATTGGAGTAACACGCTTACGCTTTGCAAATGCTGAAAGGGATAAGGAACAAACGATTCCTGCAGCAAGCCCGCCTGATGGCCCAAGATAGGTATTGTCGGATTACCTATCGACGACGCGTAAATCGCATTGCTCTGCTGCGACGCCGCGCTGTAGATTATCCCCTTCAGCGTGGCCGCTTCGTACGACGTGTCCGACAGATCCACACCTGGCGGCAGAGGTTCCATGTTCGGTGGTAGGGTCTGAGGTGATACGGTCGCTTGCACGTAGGGCAAGGATTCGAAGGCAGGATTCACCGTCTGCATCGCACTTGGAATCGTTGGCCTATCTGCGTGAGGGAAAAATACAAGATTTTTTTTTATTGTATCTCAACACACAAAAACAAACTCCCTTGATTTCTCTCTTGTCTTAAAAAAAAGAAAAGCAATACCTAAACGTTTCCTCTTCACGTCTAAGGACTTGTCGTCGGGTCTGTCCCTCTTCTTCTTGCTTTTCATATCCGTCGCGAATATCCTCGAAGGTGACGACGAACTCAAATTGGCAGACATCTGTGAGGGTGGTGTCTGTTCCGCGGGTTGTCCGTCTGTGTTCTCTTCGCTTTTATTACCACCAGTTTCGTCCGCTGCTTCTTTCTCCTTCGTCTTATTCGTTCCGGACAATTCTAGAGTGAAAAATTGAACAATGTGTGCATGTCTGTTTGTAACATATACGTTGACATATCGGTGAAAATGGACGTGGCCTACCTGTGACTGACAATTCTTCGGATTCAGGTGGCGGAGTTGTGCACAATTCCATCTCTTCGGTGCCACCGGCAATACCGGTGTCGGGATAAGTCCACTGTGACGTCCCAGTGGATGTATTATGATAGTAATACCGTTTATGCGACCTAGAAAAATCCCCGACCGAGGAGGAAAGCGTTACATAAAAAATCATCGATGTCCGCGAATAACATTTATTAGATATATATATGTATTATAAATTTCTCTATGTTACGATTACACGCTATATGTTACACATTAAACAGTTTCCTGTTTTTTTTTTTTTTTTCTTTTTTTTTTGAAGAAACATTCGTCGCGACGACGTAACTCACGTCCGTCATCAGTTTCTTAGAACAAAAGCAAACAATTAATACAACAAAATCTAATAATTAACTCCTACCTGCGATGTGTGTCGGGATCTCGTTTTTTTACTCGACGAAGGCCCTTCGTCTTACAGGAGGGAGATGGGAGAGAGATGTGATTTATGTAAAAAAATTTTTGTTTCATCGAATTTGTGTTCTCTCAGCGAGGAGACATTAATAAATATTGTTACCAAAGTTAAAAACAAGCGGAATGAAATAGAGACGAGAGTGGGAGAGAGTATATACACATATATCGTGACTTGAAGTGCACAGGGAAAATAATGATGAAAAAGAGTATACGTCCTAATAATATCTGGTTTATTTGTGATCAACATACGTATCCCAAATTATTACCAGATATTAAATAAAGTATATAATAAACAACAGGGTAATACTTACAGTAATTGTCGCTCTCGTTTTACCGAAGAGATTAATAACCAACGGAATTTATGATGCTAGATAAACCTCTCGGTATACTTTTAAATGGAAGTGTATGTGTTTCTTATTTTATATATACATATAAACTATATATGTATAAATTTCGTGTGTGTATGTGTGTATGTGTTTGTCAAGCAAATAAAATATACATCTAATAAAAACTATACAATATTCCTTGGTTTTAACAATTAGTACAAAGTTCGATTTTTACAGATTACACGTGTATAAGAAATATATAAAACTCTCTTAATTAATTTCTTTTAAATTGCTAAGTTTGCACGTTTTCTCTTCTTTTTGATAAATTCTATTATGTTGTCAGCGTGTGATAATGAGACAGTCTATTTAATTACTTGACGTAATTGTTCACTAAAGCGTTTCTCATGAGAGTCTGTTACATTACACACTTGTGCGAGCGATTATTATGTAAAAATTGCAAACTATCTCAGTTAGGCTCATCGCGAAATAAATTTGAAACGAAGAATGTGCGAGTGTCATTTCGCTTTTTCTCTCTCTCTCTCGTAGCATCTTCCTGCGTGCGATCTTCGTTTTTCGATAAATTTTTTTTTTTTGGCTTCTCTCTCTCTCGTGTTCCTTTCAACTAATTCGTGGCACAAATTCGCGTTTCTAACTCACGTGCTTATTACCATCAGCAATTGAATTTAACAATACGGAATACGACTACACTTGGCAAACTCGCATTAATCGTTCACAAAGCTGAAAGGCTCCTTTCAGAGAAACGAACACTCACGGGAGATTTTTCGCGCTAGGAAAAGCGCACGTCTGCGCTTTATGAGAGATTTCTTCTTTACGGGTTCTGCATCTTCGCATCAAGCTAAATCGTTATGTGTGCAATTATTATTAAAATGGATTAATCGCCCTGAATTGAAAAAAAAAAGAAAAAAAAACGAGCACATTTAATACACATTGAAACAATTTTTATACATACACCACACATGTAATGTGATTTTGAAATTAGCTGTTTTTCGTGACTACCGATTTGTTGTCATCTTTAGAGCGGTATCTGTCGATTATTGAACTTGTTTTTTAATAATAAAATTACTTGCTGAAATGAATAATCTTTCTAATGATTGATGAGATTACGTAAATGGTACATGAATAAAAATTATGCATGTACGAGAGAACTTTTTAAAAATATACATATATGACATATATGTATACGTGTAAAAATATATATTATCTTTTTTTTTCTCTACATAAAATTAATGGTATAAACATGTAAAAGCGCGCGTCCTTTCGCTTCCTCATTGAACACAGATGTCGTATGTATATTGCCTAATTTTACATAGAAAAGTAGAAACAGTGCAAATTGTGTGTGGAACAACGTACCTATCCCACTGGCATAGCCAGCCATCTGGCGCCACATCTTCCTCTAATCGTTCCAATTCGTGATTTGTACTAGTTAACCACTTTTGAAAGTAGCTGTCCTCTAAGCTACCTGCTGTCCATGCGGTAGACAATGTCTGCAACAATTCGACAATTGCGTTTTTGACGATAAAGAGCATCACGCGCGTATTGCAGCGAATATTAAAATATAGAAAACAAATTACGTGAGATAATAAATCGTAATTGCAAATAAATGCTTACCTGTAGTTGTATTTGCATTGTTTGAACGGCGGAGACGTTTTCTCTTCCTTCAGAAAGAAACTTCAATTTCTCCGTTACGATTTGAGACAATTCGATCATCTCTTCGTTATCTTTCTCTTCCGCATCAGCTGGTTTAGGTTCGGCAGATGATTCCGTATCGCACAACTCGTTCTTGGGACCGGGTTTTTCATCGCTTACAGCACCGACACATTGTTCCGTCTCTTTGGTCGTTTCGTCGCGTTCTTTTTTGCTCTCCGCGCACGACGTACTTTGCGTTCCCGCGTCACTGTCTTCCGTGTTACGCGAAGTTTCGCTACTCGCTAGATCGCTGCTGTTATCGTCCTGAACCGCATTGTCGTGATAAACGTTATTCTGTTTCTTGGCGGACGTGACTAAAAAATCATAGAGAGAAGAAATTATTTTCAAATATTAAGAAATTCATACAGAAATATTGTTTCAACGAGAAATCAGCAAAAAAATTTGTGTAACTCTGGCGGAAAGAATAAAATTGACACAATACCGTCAAATGCTATTCGTCTTTTTCTTTGAAAAGCTTTGCCACAAACTTGCTGCATGTCTTCGAGAAATATATTCGCCTTGGACTTCTCCTCGTCCGCCTTCGAGTCCTTTTCTTCCGCGATCTTCTCGCGACTGGTCTTCGTTTCTTGGGTGTCCTCGTTGCCGTCGTTACACTGATCGGAGGCGGCAACGTCCGAACTTTTTGCGAAACTGCTGTGAGTATTTTTCAACGAGTTTGTCGAATTTGAGTACTCCTCTTCGTTCTGCGAAATCGGAAACAGAGGTTTTATCTCCTGTTTCGGCTTCACCTCTTCCTCGCCATCCGAGTCGTCCCCGTAACCAGGTACTAGTGACACGTTGAGTTCCAATTTCGGAACTTCATTGTACGTTCTACCATCTTTTTTGTTCTTATTCGAATCTTCTGCATTGCTCTTGTTATCGGATTTCGTCACCTTGCGCTCGTCACTCTTATTCGTAGAGTTCGACACCAAATCGGACTTATACGAACGAGACTGACTCGCGCCGAGCGACTGCGCGCCCTGCGTCGGACAGAAAACAGGCCCGATTTCGCCGCTCGTTGGATACGATGAGAAACTCGCGTTTCCCGAATCTGACGAGCGCGACAACGACATTTTCTTCTCGTCCGAGGAATTATCCTCGTCCTCCGAGTCACTCCCGTCACTGCCAAAAGATGTTATCATCTCTATCCGCCTACAGAGAGAAGTCAGAAAAGAATATGTTCTTTATGTCATTGAAAAAAATATAATTCCAGCTTGAATCGTAAGTCGCATCTAGCAACTAGCAGTACCCGTCGTCCGAGTCGTCGTCTTTCGCAGGCGATTCTTTCTTGCTTTCCGTCTTGATCTCCGAGTTGGATTTCTTGGGAACCTCATTGTGCATAAACCTGTTACGATTCCTAGCCACTACCTCCTGCGGTATCATACCTTCCGGTATATTTGTCTGCGATTGCCGATCTGCAACAGTTACATGACGATACACAGTCTTGTTGCAAAACGCGCGCGGAAAAAAATGAAGAGTAAAAACGTGAATTACATGTGATAGACGAGAAGTCCATCCAGCGAGTTCCTTGAACCGAATGCTTCGTCCCAGAACCCATTTCGGATTGTTTCCTCATCAAGCGCAATTCTTCCGGCATTTCCCATGTTGTCTCGTTGGTTTCGGTGTGCCAATAATAAGGATAACCTGAATCTCTATCTATGCACTCTTGCCACACTGAAAGAAAACACATATCCAAGCATAATTATCACGACGATAATCTTTCTGTTATTTCATTTGCTCAATGCAAAATCTCTCTTACGTGTCTGCTGACTTGTCAAATGTGCAGATTGCGAAGTTGTCTTGGTCGCTAAGCTGGAATGTACGACGGTATTTGGAACAGATTGTTCTGGGGCAATGAGTTGAATCTCCTACAAACACAACAGTCAATGAAATTTCTGTACATGAGAACATTTCGTATTGATTACCTACCTTGAGAAAATCATTGACCTGGTCGTCCAACTTTTGTACGTCCTTCTTCGGATCCTCCGTATCGCTGTCGGAATTGTACTGACACAAATTGGCCAACGGATTGTTGACTTCGCTTTGCGTCGGTTGTACATTATTCAGCGGCTTGCATCTATCTGCATCACACGTGTAATTTACAAATACAACAATGTGTACAAGCGACATACAAAAATGGTTTTTTTTGTTTTTTTTTTTTTAAGTTTGCAAGATAAATAAATCACAAATAGATTACAGTGACAAAAACTTCTCGAGAAAAAAACAATTGCTCGCAAACGTTAATAACTCAAAGATTCGGACTCACTCTGTGTGTAATCGACGTGGCAATTGCTCTGCGGCTTGTTAAGCGTCAAAACCGGCCTTCTTTGCCGTCTTTTCATAATAAAGAAAATCAACCAAGCAATGTGAAAAACGGCAAACTCCCCGAAATGTAAATTCGAGCGAATTTCACGCTCTTTACGATCAACCTTGATCTTCGCTCGTGTGCATTTTTCTACAAAGCAGCACGCGGTTTTTATTTATGCGGATTTGTTAATTAACTACGCATTGTATCGCGCAACAAAGCACTCTCAACTAAAATACAGACTCGTGTCTATCTCTAAATTCATTAGATCGCACAATCTAACCCCACTACATTACACCCATTCGTGTAAATACGAGATCGCGCAACCAACGCAGCATGAAGACTGTGAAGTTTTGGCGACATTAATTTGTTGTTCAATGACCGATCACTGGTCGAGTTTACAAAGTAGAAAAAACTAGCAATGTGATTGGTTGGAATTTCGCGAGACCTGCGACCTATGTCTGCGTCTTATGTAAGACAGCCTTTAAGGCCTTTACACATGAAATTACTTAAGACCGTAAGACGTAGCCATACGGAAATTGACCAATCAGACATTTACATCTGAAAGTGGTGGACATAAAGGATACATTCTGATTGGTCAATTTCCTTACGGCTACGTCTTACGATCTTAAGTAATTTCATGTGTGAAGGCCTTTAGGGTTTCTCGATTACACATGGCGTCAACGTCGACTTAACTTGAACGTCGCGCCGCGCGGGCAACAGTGGGTTGAGTGGGTGCTTTCCAACTACGTACACAGGCGACACTGTGTAACAACAGTGTCCACTAGTGTGAGTGAGACACACTGATATGCTCTTTTTCAAACTACTGGACACTGTGTCGCCTGTGTATGTACGTAGCTGGAAAGCACCCAGTGTGATATACATATATATGTGTGTATGTTGAGGTGCGAATGTTCGTGTTGCTCGACAGTTGCGTTCCGCGTCTCTAACCCCCGTTTGTCTCTCGTGTGCCGCGCATTTATATAAACGTTCGCGTAAGACGCTAGCACGTTGTGTTCGGATCCGGTGCGTGTTACTTGGATCGCGGTACGACGACCGGTGTTTCAATCACGCAAAGAGCAATCACAATGAGCGAGACGATGATGCAGGACGAGCACACCATCCATTATTCCGTGTCGTCCAACGCGTATTACGGTTATGTGCCGTTAGCCGTGCGCGATAATCAGCAAGGTAAAAACCTTTTGCGAAAGACCTCGACAACAAGTCGTCGGATGACGAACGACCTGTTTTGTTGCTGACGACAACGTCAACGTCGAAAATAGACGCGCGAATAGTTCGCGCGCGGGTTGTGTGTAAGAGACAATTTTCATTCCGGAAATCTATGATTTCAGACTTGTGCAATCTTCCGTGGCGCGACTGCCGACTTGAGGCCCTCGAGGAATGGAATTGGCAGTCGAATTCGCGGGAGCCCGGCAGCTCCCGTGGCCAGCAACTCCCACGGGAAGACATCACCCGGAAATGCCTGAAACGCACGAGAGACTTTGCGAGTCAGGAGCGACCGTTAGGATTGAAACGACTCCGACGAGGAGGTAAGGACACTTCTCCTCTTTCTCTCCTTCTCTCCCCCGCGTCGACGACTCTTAACGACGAAGTTAATAATAATGAGCGACGCCGTTTCGCGACGACGATTCGTTTTCCCGCGACGTCACGTTTCGTAATTTCGTATATGAGTTCCGAAACTTTTGACAGAGGTCGCTTCACGTGTGCGGATTTAACGCGATAATTAAACAACGATGAATTATACATATAGTGCGTGACGCACGTAAAGTGTGCGAATAATGTTTATAAATATCTACGTGTGCGTGTATGTCTGATTACATTGAAGCATTTTTGAGAGTAAACACACTTCGGATGAATTTTCTTCCAATAAATTTGCAGTTTCGTTAATTTTCAATATTTTTCGCAATAGTTTTTGTATCGCGCAGTTGTGTGCAGACAATTTTTCTTTGAAGCATTTAAAAATGCGAGGCATTTGCGAAAATTTTACGTGCCAACGCGCACATTAAAGGAGTTGATTGTGTCTATACTCAAATATATTAATTTTTATTCTCTCTCCCTCTTTCTATAGCGTTACGTAAATATATTCTACTTGTATTCTACACAATCTCGTATCGTCATCGATTTGTTGTTGTTGATGTTCATCATCGACATTTGTAATGTGACAATAAGATAATTTTTTGATATCTGTTGTATTCTCTCTCTGAATGTATGAATTTTACAAGTCAGATACTGATACACAGGCACATATAAACATTCCATGTTTTGTACTATGGGCTTGCACTTTTACATCTGACTACAGATATCCTGGCATTAAATTTATTTTGAAGCTTAATGCATCCTGCAACCGTCTATATCACGGATAAATGGTATCACAGGCGATGGGAAGTATGGATGCTAATATGCTAATATAATATATATGATGCTAATACATTACAATTATATTATAGTTTACAGTAATGCTAATTATTTACTTTTACATGAATTAAAATAACAACTTAGTAAGTTTTTGATACTCTTCTTTTTTTGTTATTTTTTTCTACTTTCTTTTGCTATATATTTTAATATATACATATATATTCTATCTTGACGATCATGTGAATAATATGTAGACGAGATCTGGCAAGAGTTGTTTCCTTTCAGAGAACGGCATGGCAATGCCAACGATACTTACAGTACAAGAAGTACAAAATAGTAGTATGGACTGGACGTGTAACAACTCGGCAGAAGCGTTGGAAGTTGATTTAGACGTTGCCGTTTGTGCAGAGCAACGAGCGTATGTATCGAGCAAGAGCTACCTGCAGACCTGGGCAGCAGGTAATTCTAGTTCGATAAGTAAACCAGATCATAAATATTTATCGCCAAGCAATGATTCCAAGTCAGACGACAACTGCAGTGACGAGTATGAGAATTTGTTGTTTACGACACACGGATGCTCTGCGTATCATCATCAGCGAGTGGTGCTCAATCATATGGAGATTTAAGGACAGAGCACCCGGACGAAATCTTGTTTTATTATTCTGAGTGTGTGTGTATATATATGTTTGTATTAGAGAACGTGCGTGCTACATAGTATGCATTTATATAACGTATAAATCAAGGCTTTGTATTTGGAAAAACACAATAAATATTTACTTTTCTATATTTAACGCACGCGCTTTCTCTTCTTCGTATTTCTCATCTTCCATGACATTCAATCCTCGAGCTAATTCCTAGATCTCGGCACGTTTCTTGACAATTTCCTTATAAGATTCTGTACAAGAGTGAAAATTCCCGTACAAAGATTCGAATCCAGTTTTTCCACTTTACGCCCACTTTTACGTTCGCATCGTCTGATTTTTTTCTTTCTGGTTTACGTACGTTCAGCCTTTTCCGCGGTTAGTTTGCGTTTGGCACATCTTCGCCGAGTTGTATCCATACTTCGCGGACCTACAATTTTTCGTATGGACTCCGAACCACCGAGAATGAGGCGGCGAGATTCGAACTTGACACAGTGGCTCAACGTCACCGAGTTGTCTCCCACCTCAGAAACCATCTGAACTACAAACGGATACAATTTCTGAGAGAAAGTAAACGTACGCGAGATTTAAATTATTTATTATATAATTATTTATTATTTATTATTCAATTGTGTTTAATAACTGTATGGAAGCAGTAGTAAAAGCAAACTTTTTTTTCGGAGATCAAGATATACATTTTCAGTGAAAATTGTTTACGTTTATTATATACTATTGTATGTTTAAGATAATTTATGCTAATAATTATGCAAATACAGTACAAATTAATGATGCAGTCTAGTAAGAAACTTGTCGAGCTCGATGTCTTCCGCTCGTTCGTCTTCTGTCTTGGCAGCGAGGCCTTCGAGATCGGGGGTAGTCGCTTCCACGGCAATCGAATAAGAAAAAGCTGCTGCCTCCTCCTGTCCCTCATCCTTGTCTATGTTACTAACAGGAAGCTGAAATACGACGTGCGATATACCCATTCGATAATTTTGTTTATTCGTTTTTTTCTATTTGAACTTAAAAAACAATGTTTTCTTTCAGTGATAAGATTTATATAACGTTCTCTCAACCGGTCGAGTTGAGAATCGCTCCCGGAGCTATTAAGTTTCGATTCACTGTGGACATTCACTTGCGCTCGGAATATATCCCTTGTCGTTTTGTTCTCTCGGTGATCCGAGACGCGGAACTTAATTAATTAACGACAATCGTTAATCGTTCCGGGAGCGATTCAACCCGCACCGGTCGAAAACGCTAATAGAATACTTCTTGACGAGAATTCCCGGAAGAATCGGGTCTCGATTGGTCAGCCTCCGCCAAATCCTCGTTATAGCCCGGTTTAGCATTAGCAGCGGAAGGTAGAGCGCTCGCACAATCGAGCGAAAATGTTCCCTAACGGTGTTGGAACATTGGTTTTAGATAAACGATTTTTCATGTATTGTCCAGTAGAGTTCTGTCAATTACTTTATGTTATTTACCGACGTCTCCAACTGATCTATTAACGGTACTTGTGACGAGGCCGGGGACGAGGCGGTGTCTATGTGAGACGACGCGATCAGTTCCGTCGCGGACGACGGATTCTCCAAACAGAAGCCCAACATCGCGCCGACGTCCGAATCTTCATCGCTGGACTGGCAACTCTCGCTCTGTGTTAGATCAGGCGCTTCGTTCTTTTCGTTCAATTAACATAAATATGCAAAAAGTTTGATTATAATGTGAAAAATATACAGAGAGGAATCGCGACAAATTTGTGTACGAACCAATGGATTGTTCAGCGTTCGCGCGATCTGCAAAGCGCGCAACGATCTGAGCAAGTGAGGCCGCAGTCTGTGATCCTCGGTAATCGCTTTGATTTCTCGCAGAATAATTATCAAGTAATCCGGTCGTTTTTTATTCGTCGCAACGAGCGAGCTGATCGCCTCTCTCGTCTCTGAACTGATCGTAATGATAAAAAAAATTATTCGAATTTCGCATCGCATGTGTTTGTCACACAAGATCACATTTGTGTTATATTACTGATATTTGTATATCGTTCAAAAAGAACTCGAACCTCAGATTACTAAGGGGATTGTCGTCGTTCGAAGCGGAAGGTAATCGAAAAGCCTCTTCCCAGAGATTGTCAACCTGCTGGGACACCTCGCTCGCCATGATATTGCTACGAATAGCGGTGTTCTCCCTATCTTGCTGTTGCAGATTCGACGGCAGTTGCAAATTCAACGAATAGTGCGCCTCCGCACCGGTCAGTGACAAGTTGTCAGTTCCCTGTTCCCGATTCCGCTTGTCTTTCCTTCAAACATCAAATAAACTTTATTACACAAAGAAAGAACGCGTGTTAATTGCAGACTTAAATTGTCTTTAAACACTGTGCATACATCAGCGAACTGTTGACGCTACTTCCGCTCGTGTTGGTTGTGTTTGCGGAGCACGCCGAGTTCGCCACAGCTGTGCTCGGCGAATCTGTCACTGTTTTCACATTTCCCGAGAGTAGGTTTTGTCGTGAATAGCTGAAAATTGAAGAAGACAAGTGTGAAAACAAGCAAAAAGCAAACTATTTTGTTGTTAAACTTACTCAGAAAATTTTGGATTTTATTCAAATCATAGACGCACACAAAATCAATTTGATGAGATAAAACGATTATTTTATCAAACTTTAAATACAATAGTGTGAAAAGATTTTTTTCTTATCATTTGTCACGACATGCATTAATAAAAAAAAAAAAAAAAAAATATCACAAGTTGACAGTACGTTCTGTCCAATCTCGAAAACTCTTACATACCCATTTACCTACCCATAAAGAATGTTCCTTACTTAGTTTTTCGTTTATACACGGGATAACATTACTCGAATCGTGAGATTACGGGATGCACGTACTTAGATACGATCTTAAACAAGGTGTGGTGACGACATGTACATATGTATAAGACAGAAAAATGAGTAACTCAAGTTGCAACGTTTATTATTACATGTAAATGTGATACACAGTAAGAGACTTACAAGAAAAATGAAAAAACACAAAAAAAAAAAACGAACAATGTGACATCATGTAAAATATTACACACGCATACACACACACGCAAAAATGTCGGAGTAAAAACATATCTGTGTGATACAGCAAAAATTTATACGTCACTAAATAATTATTTTATCATATTTCGTATGTCTTTTCTTCTGTTACAAACACAATTGTGTTTTTAAAGTGCCAGAGATCCGGTAATAAATTTAAAAAGAAGGTGAATAAGTAATAAAAACTTATTTTTTTGTTTTTTTCAAGTGAAGAGTTGAAGTAAATACGAAACGAAACATTTAATCGGCTCTACTGCACGTAAATATTGAAATCGACATCATTGACTAAATAATAATAATAATAATAAAAACCTAACAGGGCACACATTTGTCGACTCGGGAAAACGATGTCTTTACCTTCGAAAATTATCCCAATAGTTGTTCGCTCTATTACCGGGCGGTACTTGATTGTTCAATTGTTGCTGCTGCTGTTGCGAATTCGAAGTGACAATCGGAGTGTGAGACAACGCCGCTGTGGAATTCGGCAGCGACACGAGATTGGGCAAGGACGAACTGGGCGGCAAAGTTCCGTCCAGCCCGTTCTCGCCGAGATTCTGAATGCCGCGGCTCAGATTGCAATGCTCTTCTTGATTCTCGACGTTGTTGATGCGTTGCAAGTTTTCCTGATTCTGCGATCTCACCTGCGACTGCAACTGTGTGATGGCGGTGCGCAGCGACTGCAACTCGCGTTGCTGCGCCCACAGAAGCTGACAACAGTGATTCAATGTCGTGCCCATTACCTGCAGCTGCGTGGTCTGCGCGCCCGACAGCAAATGCCGATAATACTCAACCGAAGCTACAACAGAAACGTAACACATAGACGTTTATTCGAGTTTTTATTTATCTCAAGATATCATCAGTTTTCGGATACGTTACCATGTTGACTTTGATTCATAGGCGGAAGCGGAGGCGGCACGGAACAGGCGCACAAATTGCCGTTGAATCCGACACTATCGACAGCAGCGGTTTGCGAGCCCATATCCAACAAGTTGTCCGACGTGGATATGCCGTCTACGCTTTGCTCGTTAAAACCTGGAACAGCGCAGGATGGCCAAAGATTCGCGGGCGTGCTGCTGTGACTACATCTGGATCCGGAACTTCTTTGGCTGTTTTGATCCGGCGCCTGAGCGTCCCGATTCACATCTCGATTAGGGAGTTTTTTTAAAAGATCTTCCAACCGTTTCATTTGCTCAATCTCCGCAGATGCGGATACTCCCATGATGACTTTGTTACTCTGTTTCTTCTCGCTTGAGGATCTGATTGTCGGAGGCGAGCTGGAGGACGAGAGCGACATCAGGGCGGGTAGCGAGGTTTGTCTCAAACGTTGTATCTCGGCGTCGATGTGAACTCGCTGTTCTTTCAGCTCTCGCGTTATGGCCTGGAAGAAAACCCGCGCGTTTGCCACGTGAAATTTGAAATTTATTACAACGGTTTGTCGTTTTACTCACGTTCATTTCTTCGATCGTGGGCACGTTGCCGTATACGGGTTTCTCCTCGTCGTCCTTGTCAACTTTGTCGCACGAGGACGAAGATTCGTACGTGATGTTGGACAGATCCTCGCCAAGTCCGAATTGATCGACCGTGTGGTTTGCCGCGCCGCATTCCTCGCTATCCGCTTCGACGTCCTGTTCGAGCTCGGAAGCGGAATCGCGCATTCTGGCGCTGTCCTCCACCAGCGCTTTTATGTGCGCGAGCTGCGCCTTCATCGCCGCCAGTTCCGCCACTTTGTCCTTGATTGTCGTGTTTCTTGAATCCTCGCAATTCTAAACGATGGAGAAAATCAATATACTCAATATTATAAGTGTGTAAAACTAATTTACAAGATATAAAATTTAATTTGCATCTTTCGAATGAAACTAACACAACTGCTCGACTTGTCGGACGCTTGTTCGATAGCCTGCAGTTCCGCTACAAGATGATCCATGCGTTTCTTCTTCGACTGAAGCTGCGCCAGCTTTCCTCTCAACGCCGCGGTTTCCGTCTCGAGCCGCTCCACGTTAGAAGGTAAGGACGCCGTGGAGGGGTAGCCGTCGGACGCCGTGGAGTTGGACATGTTCTGATTATCTTGCAGCAAAAGCATTCGCTGCGCCTGGCGCGCGTCATTCAGTCTCTCTCTGACGCGTGACTGCATGTCCACCAAATTGGCCTGATGTTCTTGCAACTGCACGAGTTTGGTCTGATATTCCTCAATATTTCTCAACAATTCAACTTCCCTGTTACCATCGCCGCGCTCATCCATGTCATCTCTCCCGTTCTCGCCACTCTGAAGAACGCACAAGAAGATATTTAGTTAAGAAAAAAATCGTCATTTATTAACGACAATTCGTCAAGTGCCAATAACCTCATCAGAAATTCCATGATTGTTATACTGCTCCAGCAATTTGGACAGTTTCGTCTCGCTGTCACGAAGATCCTCCACCATTCTACTTAATTTTTCATTTTGGGCTTGGGCACGCTGTAAAATATTCATCGTTACGGAGAAATAAATCAAAATACTGACACGATGACTGTCTTGGTGCAAATATTGAACTTACTGGATCGGAAGATTGACTGAGAGAATCCATCATCGTCGCGGTGACTTTAATATAATCTCTGATCTGATCCAAGCGACTTTCGACTTGATTTCTGTCGGGCTTCAAATAGAAAAGGGAATAAAATTACAGACTAGTCTTTTTTCTGACGGGAAAAAAATTCGGAAATACGCTGGCTTAGTACCATTTTTCTCGAGCGCGTATCCACATCCGCATTTTCCACATTGGAAGGCTTCGCTTCCTGCTGCAGTCGCGGTGGCGATTGGGTTCGAGAATCAACGGGTGGCACCATTTTTATCCAAGGTATGCAGTCTTCCGAACTGTAATTGAGTCTCGCTGAACTATGTGATGCTGCAAAAATTATGTGAAAAAATATATATAATAGGCGTGCAATTAACAAATTAAGTTAAATACCTCTGACAGGTTTTTTAAGATAATTTAATTCCAGCAAGAGACAAAGGAATTATTTTCATTGTT
The DNA here is from genome assembly GCA_014839585.1 of Pseudomyrmex concolor. NCBI lineage: Eukaryota > Metazoa > Arthropoda > Insecta > Hymenoptera > Formicidae > Pseudomyrmex > Pseudomyrmex concolor. The sequence goes on from QVOB01006753.1 coordinate 32,731, forward strand.
AATAATTATTTCTACTGTATATTTTCATACATCCAACTTTATTTCATACTTTAAATGAAATTAGTGTGAAATTTTCATCGTAATCAGTGTCTTCATTAAAGTTACACCATGTGCAACTCCTTCATGACCCAATTCCTTATATTTCATTGATATCATTGGATTCTTCACTAATTTTTCAAGTAAAACTGAATACGTATGATGATTAACATTTACCGCAATCAGGTAAGCCTTGATGTGCGCCAAAATACGAAGAACGGAGTCGAGAGGAAGCCGATCTGGTGTTGCTGTTTTTTGCTGTTCCCGTCACTCTCGGCTCGCTTTCACATGCTCTCACGGTTTGCCAATCCAGTTGACACTAGCGCACAAAAATTTTGCTCTGAATAACAATTTACAAATTTGAAATATAAAACAAGCTTACGGGACGAATCGAGACAACGTTCTTCACTTCGCTCCGTCGAACCGGTGTGAAATTCTGAATGTGTATTCTTAGACCCGCCACCCCGAGAAACATCCCACCACCCCGAGGTCTATTAATAAACTGAATTCGACACTAGTGAGAGAGCAGTTTAGAAATATATCACCAGCAGAGTGACTCCAAACATGTCTTTCAAACTGTTGAAAATTAACTATTGTAATCTACTATAGTTCATAATTGTCTGTCATTTACTTCTGTACCAAAATTGTGTCATGACTTAGTTGTATACACACAGAGAGACAGCAGCTAAAAATAAACACGTAGGAAAATTACATCAAACTGAGAACTTAATTCTTCAAAGAGTATAATGAGTAGGAAAATAATTTAAAATAACTCTTTCTTTATTTATAAAAATAATAACAAAAGTATAAATAAAAGAATGTTTGTCTCTTAATAAATTTTTTTCCTCCGATTTACAAAATAAGAAAAAAAGGAGAGAGAAAGAGAGAGAGAGAGAGAAAGAGATAGAAGATTGTCTGAATGAAAATTTACCAAATTGTTAAAGTGCTGCGGATGGCCGTGACAAGCCGCCGAGCGGTTCGCGTTTTGTTGATTCGCGGCGGATCGCTCTCGGTTCCGATCGTTTCTCCGATTGCTTTTCGGCAAAGTGCCCGTGTTCCGGGACCCGCCGCCGTTAACGCCGGGCGACATTTTTCCGACGATCCTTTGCGAGAACGTCTAAACTAAACTCGTACGTTTATCTATACACACACGTTCTCTCTCAGCCGCAACGAGCTGCTTATAACCTCACACACCACGCCGAGAACACAAGCCAAAAGTTGTCGCAGCTTCTCTTATTTACCTGAGAAAAATGAAAAAGGACACGTTTTGTAGATCGCGAAAAATCTCACGGTTTGTTGACGACGACGAGCGACGTAGTAATGACGACATCAACACTATCTTTGCACATTCCCCCGCCGTCGATGCTGCGAAATTGCATCCGGTTCGCTTTTACGTCAAAATATTTGGCAAACCGATCGAAGGACTGATATATCCGCCGTTATAAATACAAAATCGTGCGCAAAAGAGAGAGAGATTAGGCCATTGACGTGCCTCGCCGCGATAAATTGCGACGTACAGTCCACCGATTGTGTGCACACGCACTAACATACGTACGATCGCGTTTCTAACGAGACGTTGCCAGACGCTGCGGCCATTTTTAAATGCTGCTGCTTTCGAACGCGCAAGTCTTTCGATAAGTATTCAAAACGTATTTCTCTTTCCTTCTCTCTTTATATCTCGGCAATTAATTATTGCCGAGATATTTGCAACACGCCGCGATGTAATTTCCTCGACTCGCGAAACGTTAACAATCCTGTTCGCAATTTTCAAAAAAAACGCTAGATATCTGTGGTAGATATCCGTGCAAGGTATCGATATATCGTTCTAATATTCGCGAAAGTCTAAAGATCGACGATAAAAGGTCCAATACCAATCCCGCGCGCGTTAATTCCGGCGCGCGCTGTCACGCGATTGATTGACAGATGCTACCACCTAGTGGTAATGCCGCTGTCGCCGCGGCGGACCGTGCGAGCGCGGCGAATGTCCCGCCGCAAGGTGAGCATGGACACACGAGCGCGATAATGTTCCTGTGCGGCGCGAAGCCGAAGAGAGTTTAATAATAAATGCAGATACATCGCCGTGTGTTCGCCGCCGCGGCGCGCGTTCTTTTAAAGTGCGGTCTCTAGCGTCACAATCCGGCCGTGCCACAATCCCGCGTATGACGAGCGCTGTGCACCGCCTCCTCGCGCTCTCTCCACGCGAGAGGAATTCCTGCATACGGACACGCCACAGTTCGTCACCTGTGAGAAACCGCATCTGGCGTCGTCACCGAGGAGGCGCGCTAGAACGCACGGAAAGGAGTCGCGGAAGGAAGAGCAGTTCGGAGAAGTGTCGTCGTCGTCGTCTGGTATATACGCGCGTCTTCATGCGGTTTCGCGCGCGCGTAAGGACGCGCGTGGCCTCTTCGCGTGCGTAAGTAAGGTGTGCGTGTCTATACACACCGCGCGCGTACGTTCCGTGCGTGACACGTTTCTTCTTCATCTTCGGAGTGTCATTTGGAGTTTCGCGCGGATTTATCTCCCGAGACGCCGTGAGATGCTGACGAGCTGCTGGCGGCATGCGTGCGGCATAGTCAATGCGGACACGCGACTTTGCACGGGTGAGTGTGCGTTTTTTCTCATCCTTTGCGTTTTTGTCTCTTGACTCCGCTTTCCCTTACGCATACATACGCGCGAATATATTGTGGGTGGTTTGAGGTTAGAAAGCGGCGGGAGGTGTCAAATGTAGTACAACTCGGTTATGTGTGTATGTGTGTGTGTGTGTGTGTGTATGTAGGACGAAGGGCGTCCCGTGTGTAACGCATGTCCCTTTCGGGGGTTGCTCGCACGACGTGTGTGTGTGT